>CAHIKZ030004302.1:1962500-2047500 GCA_903632075.3 Acanthosepion pharaonis | reverse complement strand
CAAGACAATTTATCCATAGTACGCTGTAGATCTTAAGAAATGAAGAACATCAGCCGATTTCTTTGGTTATTATTATCCGTTTGTAGTTCCTCGAGTGCAACTTTTATGTGTCAAAATTCTTTATATTGTATCCCAAATTTGTTATAAATTAACCAGAAGCCGATATATTTTGAGTACTCAGAATTTAGTAATTCACTATTAAGGACATTTATGACGGATTCCGGTAATCTACCATCATTAATTCTATTTAAGTTCATTAACGCGAGTCCCACATTTTGGAACACTTCGTAAAGAATATTGATTTTTAGTTATCGATCATTTTAGTAGCATCTATGAAAACCATTGTCATCCTTAAAGCTCTCCTCATCTTCGTACGCTGGGTTCGAGATGGAAAGCATTATTAACAAAATAAAGTCATATATCTATAGCAATCCGCCTACACCGCCCATATATATATAATATATATATATATATATATATATATATATATATATATATATATATATAGTATATATGCATGTCAATAAAGTCACTTTACAATTTAAAAAATACATTATAAAAGCAAATGAACAGGCAATTATGTGGAAATTGTTAAAACATGAGCACATTTTTTTAACTAATACACTTCTATATGGGCACAATTAATTGCACGAATCACATCAATATGTTGAAGCAGTTTTATGGTGAGAATAGCGTCAGTGATCTTTTGCTTTAGATCAATGATATTCCGTGTCTTTGTTCGATTCACAATATCTTACTTATTATAAAACGCAGATTGTGTGTGTGTGTCTGTACGTTTATATATTGGATCGGATTTCCTACATTTTTCAACCGATTTCAACAAAACTTCACAGGACTACGTAAAATTACCTTGCGGTGGTTCTGACAGCACCAAAAATTGGAAAAACACAATTGTTTTCCCACGAAATCAATTTGAAAACACGATACAAAACGATTCTGACGCCAGAATGAAAGGGGGACAGATCATATCGAGTTATCCTCATTATAAAACCCAGGTTGTTTGTGTGTGTGTGTTCATTTATATATGGGATCGAATTTCCTACATTTTTCAATCGATTTCAACAAAATATCACTTTTTTTTGGCAGGTAAAGTTTCTTATTGTCTTGAACACTTTTTTTCTTTATTTTTACATTCAGAATGCTTTAAAAATTCCATTTACAAGACAATTGTTTATAATAAAATTCTATTCAATCGATAGACTCATAACGATTGAAAACAATGGTTTGTTTGAGTTTGGGTTTGACCAATTCGTAAAAAAAACAAAAAAGACATGCGTGTCCGTCAACCTTAAACAATAATATTTGTCAATTATATTTTTCAGTCTCTATGATGATCGATACTTGATCTATCTCTTACTGTTACATCCCCGGGCAACGCCGGGCTAGTCTTTAATATAGAAAGAAACCCAGAGTAGCGATATTTGGTGAACGACGTGACCAGTGAATTGGGCCATCCCTTCCAATCCACCGTTTTATCAAGTGTTTGGAGTTCATTTAACAGTCCCTCTTTAATCGGTAGGACACCTGAAATACACAAATGCGGTGTGATTAAATAGTTACTGATAGTTACTGATTACATAGAACAAATCTTATTGAGATATCTCATCAACTGTCTTTGTAATATATATATATATCATCAGACGTGACATTCTATATCCTCCGAAAAGTTATATTTTTCCTTTATGATATTTCGAAAAAATCTCCCGCTTTCTTATTTTTTAATCTGCATAGATAAAAATAGATATCAATTGAATTATCTAAAAAAAAAAAATCAGCGGGTAATAAAGGATTCTTTTTTTACGCGTCTCCTTCAGAAGTAGAGTTTTTGAGAAGTCATTCGCTTAAATAATACAATTTTCTACTAATTGTTTTTTCTTGTATATTTCTCGCTCGAGTATTGCTTAACGGAAATAATCTTATGATACCAATTACACCCTAAGATGTTAAATTTTTATGGATTAGCTGATCTTGTATTACTTCATATCCTATTTGTTTCATTGCATTTACGAACAGAAGATCATAGTATGTAAATGTTTTTGAAAATTTTTCATATAGCCGTACAAAGATAGATAGCCGCCAATTAATTTATTTTTCAGATTATTTGAATGCAGTTTCAATATGATTTCAAATATAGATCAATGATTACATTTTTAATATTGTTGAACTGTTTCACTTAAACTAACTAATAAACGACTTTACCAATTTAAGAAAAAAAAAACACGTCACCTCCAACCGCAACAAATAAAATGGATGGCACACATAACTAGAAGGGAAAATAAGGATATAATACAGACGTAAAATGTCCACACTTCCCAAAAAAAGGTTGGAATGTAGTGCGGACATTTTAAAATGAGAATGAACAATAAACAGTTTGAGAAGTCGAATTGCTTGTGAAAGAAATTGTTGTAATAAAACCATGTTAGCAATTTCAACAGAACGTCACATTAATTATTCCGTCAATGATGTTAGAATTGTTCTTGCATCATATTGGTAAAAGTGAGTATTATGGTGAAACACACCTATTCTATAGTTAATAGAATCTCCCACCTATTATAAGTAGGAGAAGTAAGAGAAACGAAGGTCAGTCGATGTCGGACGACCGGCTAAACGGTTGAACTCTCCGCCTTTGAGCGGGGAGGAACCCGAACGAGTCTACGCCGAAGGGCGGAGTCTCGTTCGGGGAGGTAAACCGAAACTGAACCCGTTTATACGGATTCAAAGGGTATATTTTTGGCCGAGCCCACGGGATCGCAGATCCCACGTTAAACCGGCCTTGTGCCACATGATACCCTTGTGGCGGGGAGGGGGTGACTAAATACTAGTCGATGTCGAATACGAAAGTAGTAATTGACCGCAACAAGATTACTCTATAATACCTATTATATCAAGTTCCTAACGTTTTGTACGTCGAACTATTTAGGACCGATTTTAGTACAAATACAAGTCTCCACTGCGAAATAACACCACAACAGTGAGACAAGCTTTTTCCAACAGGAAACATACGGCATTTATTTACCGAATATATAGCGCTTTTGTTGGTTTGAATTCATAAAATATTTAACTGAGAAAGTTATTATTTTTTCAGAAAAAAATCTGCTCACGTTTAATAACTGTTAACGCTTTTTCTGATATTAATAGGAGTCTCTTTCCTAAGTATTTCATCCAGATTGTTGGGAAAATCAACATCTTGATTAAGTCATTATTTTCCCTACAATTAAATGTATTACTCATCCTAGTTTTCGATTATTTTGGAATTTATCAGGTGCTGTGTTTTGTTGTTCAAATTGTAACTGAATATTAACCCAATAGAGCCACTCAACGTAGAACATTATGAACTATGAGTGTTGTAAGGGTGAGAGGGAGAAGGAAATGCACATTATTATGATGCGTTCGGTAGGTAACTTCAAACCCCAAGTCGTGAAGAGGTTAAGGTTCTAGCTGTAAATGTTAGAACAGGATTGACTAGAGAATATAGATCGTCAGTACATTTTCCACAGGAGTAGAGATAGATTAGCTAGAAGTATGCGACACTGCGTCTGTGAGTGTGACATAGGTGGGTGAAAATAGTGCATCACGTACACGACTTCGTAAATTCTTTTAAACGAATAAAGAGTAGATTAGGCAGCTCAAGATAAGTACTGCGAGAAATAATCCATTTTTAGTCTGTTCTGTCTTTCGTAAAGATAGATTATGACAGGTTGTTTCATGAACTTTTGTGTTGTATCTGGAACCGAAAATCTTACAAGCTTCTTTAACGATGGGTCGTATATATGAGTTCGATTTTGATTTTCGTGTGAACGTGAGTCTAAGATGAGGCTTAAAGCAAGAAACTTGATCAAAACTAAATGATCTAGTTCGTAACATCAGCCTGGAAGATTTGATGAAGAAAACGGATAATTTTGTAATTATTAGGTTGGTGCAAAATAATGACTTAATAATGTCGTTTTTTGACGTATTTTTAAGGTAAAAAACGACATTATTACGTCATTATTTTTGCACCAACCTAATACATTTACCAATTTAATAGAAAAATAACATCATATCAATTAAAAATGAACTGAGAACTATATTAATTTAATATGAGTGTATGTGTGTTTAATGCTTTCATGTATATGTCCGTCTGTACACCTAGGACGGAACAGCATGTATATCCTTACATGGCCCAATTTCAAGCGGATGACCCCGTGTATTTTGCAGTGTATAATCTATACTGCGTAAATATTGTCAAACATTTGCCAGTCACGTTGATTACCATGAAAGAAACTTTATAACAAACAGCTTATAAAACGTATCAGAAGAAAGGAGATTATCTTGTTCTTTGATATATATATAAACCTCTTCTTAACCCTCCAGCTATGGGTAAATAATGGGATAGATTGGTTTCTATAGCTTTGGATGGCAACTGGTCTAGAAGAAGGACAGCTCTGAATTCAAAAACTGCGGTGGTTCGTTTGGGAACCTTGTGGAACGTAGTGCACCAAGTCTCTGCGTTCAGCCCTTTAAAAAGTGTGGATGGTTCCGCACCAAACCTTCACCACTATAATCAAATCTGATGTGCTGGTGTCGGGTTGTCAGTTCCTAGGAACTGATCTGTTTGACACTTATACGTCGATTTCGACGGGAGAGTTGAGTATATATATATATATATATATATATATATATATATATATATATATATATATATATATTGTTGTGTGTGTGTGTGAACGAGCGCGTATTTAAGCATATTGACAATTACAAAACATCCATTTTTTGTACTAAATATAACTATAAGTTTCTTAAGCGTATAAACTGTCTGCTGTGTGTAAATTTGAAACAAATTACCGTAGGGTTGATACTGTGCATTTATTTTCGTTCTTTCTTAGGTGCATCTGTGATTAAAACATCAAAATGTGAAAGGCTATTTGTTTCATTTGAGCATGCGACAAAGGTCGCTTGGCAATGTGTTATCTCTCTTTTTTTACGTTTAAAACCATTTACTACATTATGTCCTTTCTTTGTACATTTGATTGTGCATATAAATTTCCCTGGCTCGACTAGACCGCTACGGAAAGGCGTACAAATCCCATTGTCATAGAATCAGAGTGTATACGGGAAAGAATTTACGACATGACCTTTCTCTAACCCAACGGTGTTTTGATAGCTGACAGAAGTGGATTTAAATACGAGATGTTGACTTACTAATAACTGTCTTCGTACAAGCAAACATACTCTTCAAATTACATAAGTCACACACACACACACAGAGACATATATATATATATATATATATATATATATATATATATATATATATATATATATATATATGTATGTATGTATGTGTGTGTGTGTGTGTGTGTTTGTGTCTCAATCTTTCTTTTAAACATGTTTTGTTGATTATGACACACAAGGAAAACTGAATTAAGTTTGTATTTATTTTTTCCAACATTATGAGATTTTCTCTTTGCTGGGAGTAAGGGAGTCCAAAATTGTTTGTATTGACCGTTGTCCCAAGCGCTTTCAGCTACTTCGTTAGCCATTTTCAAGCCACTTTGTACTTTCAAAATTTCTCCTCTTGCTTGACTACTAGTAGAAGCGTTTATTCCATGCCTCACTTTACAATACACACAGACTGAACAATGAAGGCTATTTGCCTAGACATCGTGATGAAAGACAAAAATATCAACATTTTCTACTGTTGTTCCTACAGAATGTAATCTATGGTTGAAGATCTTCCAAAAGTATGAAAATACAAGGATTTTGAAATGAAAATCTAAAAACATGTGGCAGATGACAACCTCACTATTTCCAGTCTTTGTTGTATTCCCTCGTTTGATTAGAAAAGTATGTGTAGACACATTATCACGATTCCTTGTAGCCATTGACATAAAGAAATACAAGTGTTTGTATAAACAAGTACCGCTCACACATTGCAAAAAGTTTTATCTCCGTAAAATACATATGGTCTTAGTTGTTTGTTTATTTTACAGTGGAAAATGACATGATGCCATTCCTGGCCGTAGAGTTCTGGTTTGGACCTGGAAGGAAATGACAATAGAAAGGAAATGAAAGGGATTAATAATAATAATAATAATAATAATAATAATAATAATAATAATAATATACAGACTTACATACCTCCAAATACAAAAATAAAACTATAATTTAAATATACATATGCACATCTAATTTGTATTTTCAAATATAATACTAATGTACACATAAAGAACATTGATATGTAAAATCTATCTACATATAAACATGTTCACTATTCAATTAAAAAAAAAAAAAATACATCCACGCAGATAAATGTAAATATTAAACATCCATATATATATATATATATATATATATATATATATATATATATATATATATATATATATATATATATATATATATATATATATATATATATATATATATATATATATATATATATATATATATATAATATATATATATATATATATATATATATATATATATATATATATATATATATATATATATATATATATATATATATATATATTTTTATATATACAAACACAATATCTTCACGTAAATCTATATATATATATATATATATATATATATATATATATATATATATATATATATATATATATAAAAGAAAGAACAGTAAGATATATAATCCGGTGTTCTTATAGATATTTTTTATAAAAATAGTGCTCAATGTAAATTTACAGAGCATTAATATTATAAATTAATTGATTTAAAATATGTTTTTTCGCTACACAATTCTAACCAAAAATGGAAGCTAAAATCTTCGAATTTGAATTCGTAATTAAATTAAAGACATTAGTTCCATTTCATCCTCAAGCGAATTTTGTAGTAACTTATTTTTAAATTTACTCGGTTTTAAAGGCACGGCAAAAATCATAATTCACGTTTCCAAGGATACAGAGAAATCTATTTAACCAAATAAGGGGTATTTGGTTGTTCATTATCGCTGTATTTTGATGTATGGTTTATTAGTTACGTTTTGGTAGGGGTAGGGATGTATTTTTCAATGAATTCTGACATGCGTTTAATGCATGTCGTCAGTTTTTTTTTTAATTTATTGTTAACGGCAAAAATTCTTACGGCATTTTTTTCTATCTATATACTTAAAGATTAAAATCTAACTGTAGAAATCATAACATAATTTACCTCCTAAAATGCACACTATGCCAGAAACAATATGTAGGTAAATCTGAATGGCCCTTTCACTGCAGAATTAATAATTATCGCAATCGAATTAATTCGACTCCTCATGAACAATTATTACCTGTAGAACAACATTTCAGCCTAGATAAACACGATTTCAAAACCCATGCCAAATTCAATATAATCGAGAGAATAGAAAAGTTCAGAGCAGACAACATTAGAAAGATTTTAGCAGAGCTGATAACATTAGAAAGATTTTAGTGTTCCATGAAAATAAGTGGATACAACGTTTAAGAACACACTATTCTGCAGGGCTAAACCATAATACAATATAGATAGTATTAATATATAACTTTACAAATCAAAACCTACCCACATTTCTCACCCACACAAAACAGACATGCTTACGGAGGTGTTGAGGTCTCACACTTATACACCCACCCACACGAATATACACATTTACACACATCATACTCACTCACTCCCTAATAAGCCAAATGATAACACACCCACAGCAATATACACACGCTTACACATATCATATTCACTCACTCTCTAAGAACCAAATATCTCACACACACACTAAACAGAGACACATCCCCTTTCCAGGAACCAATAAAACTGTCAAACTGACCAAGGGAATTCAGAGCAGCATGGATCCATCCAGCTCTTATCTCAACAACTTAAAAGAGACTGTTTGACCAACACAAGGAATGTTATAAGATTCATGTTAAAAGATAAAAAAATACAAAAACAATTGAAAACTACAGACAAAAGTTCACTTTCCCCATCAAGATATTCATTCCTGTAATTCACTGCCACCAGCAAGCAGAGATATTACTTCTCCCGATGATGGCCATGTTGGCCGAAATTAGTCGAGGTATATAAATGAAATAATAATAAAAAACGAAAGAATATTAATCTACATCCCAGTATCTCTGAATATTTTAATTTTTAATGTTTTTTTTTTTCAATATATATATATATATATATATATATATATATATATATATATATATATATATATATATATATATGTACCAATGAATTACAATCAGTGAAACCCAAACAACTTACCCAATAGAGAGGGCCAATTCATCTATGGGAAAAACCATTTCTCAAGACTTGTTAATGCAAATACATTTGTTAAAATCTAGGAAAATTTGATTGTAAATCGCTCATATGCTTTATAATAAAAAAAATATTGAGATCTCTTTTGTAGATCAGTTTAAACATTTTACATTGATAGGATCTACTTGGATTATTTTACCTATATATATATATATATATATATATATATACACACTCACACACACACACACACACACACATATATATATATATATATATATATATATATATATATATATATATATATTCATGCGAATATACGACTTCCACTAGACCAACATTTATATAATAACTGTAATTTATACACAAGTAACATCATAACATCTAATATATACGTATATGCACACATATGATTCACGCATGTTTAAATTCATACAAACTAGTAAGTATACGCCTATACATCTATATCTGATCGTAATGCAAAGCAAATGAATAAATAAATTTAGATATACATATTATAAAATGAGGATATATAGCTTGAATTTTCATCTATATTGTTCAACATTTTTAAGGAGATATTTGTTTTTATATCTACATGCAGATATGACTTCGTTTCTTTTATTTGGTAAATAAAAGTTATATATTTTAGAATGGTCAATATCTCGAGAAAGAAAAGATTATAGATTTCATCTTTACAACGCTAACATTTAGTTTAAACCATTATTTCTCTCATAATTTTTGGTACGGTTATGCCATTTTTATTTGACTGGAATATTTAGAGAGAGCAATAATATTGTTGTGTTTGCGTTAATTAAATGTTATTTACGTTAATTAAACTTATAAAAACTATTTTTCATGTCCGTTGCAGTTGAATCAGTGTACTAAGTTTTTCTTTACCCGATTGTATAATAGTTCTATAAAAGATATAATCAGTAAAATATTGACCGTTTCAAAAACAATTCATATTATTTCAGCATTTGTCTATTTTATTTTTCTACCCTTGCGTCTATATAGTTGTTATTTTTGAAGTAATATCATTGTTCAATAATATATTGTTACGATGATATATCTTTCTTTCATTTTATTTGCCGTGTCCTTTCAGGACGTAGGAGATCATGACACTCCACTCACCCTATCCTTTATCCTTCTGTCTTCTCCCCCATACCACGTTCTGTCCTCTACTTGCTTAAGCCCGCCAGGTATGTCATGCGCCGCTTTCCCTTGTCTCTCTCTCTCATTCTATTCTACCTGTGAATATCAGATTTTCATGGACCTCCTTTCTCATTAGGTCTCCCAGAAATTTCAGCTGCCTCTTCCTGATGTTAATTATAAGGCTCCTTCTTGTTTGCATCATCTCCCAGACCTCATATTTACTCACACGCTCGGTCCATGATATACTCACCATCCTTCTTTAGAACCATATCTCCGTCGCCTCGAGCTCCTTCTTCATCTTTGAGGAGACTGTCCAACATTCGCTGCGGTAAAGGAGGACAGATGCCACTCAACAGCTCAATACTCTTTTCTTTGATATAGTTTTACCACATTGCTAACGCAGTTTTAGCTGATGTTTATGTTATTTTTGGTAAAAATTTTATTTAATGTTGCTTCATCTTTGAGGAGACTGTCCAACATTCGCTGCGGTAAAGGAGGACAGATGCCACTCAACAGCTCAATACTCTTTTCTTTGATATACTTTTTCCACATTGCTAACGCAGTTTTAGCTGATGTCTATGTTATTTTTGGTAAAAATTTTATTTAATGTTGCTGAACTTTTAAAATGTTTATCCATTAGTGTGACAAAGATTTTACCAACATTCGTTTTTTGCGTTGCGTCTATAAGGGGTTTAAGCCATGACAAATTGCTGTGCCTTTTTGTATTTTCAACTTCTATGCCCTTTCCACGTATTCTATACATACTGTAGGGTTTTTTTTCCTTCTAAAGCTTTTACATATTTAACTTTAGCTTCGTCAAATATTTGATTATTGCTGGAGTTAGTTGATAATCTATATTGTATACATTTATGTGTGGAAGAACGGTGGAGCCATGGATAGCGGCTTGAACTGAGGAATCGAATTGAGAGCCGAGTCTGAATTCCAGTCGGATCTATTGCATTCACTTACGTGCTAATATCCTTTTTCCCCCAGCTATGGATAAATAGCAGGACAGACCGGATTCTATAGCATTGGATGACAACTGGTCTACCGCAGAAAGAAATGACAACCTAATGCGGGAAGAAAAACTGCCTCGTCAGTCATATATCCCAAGATAAATGATCGCCTAAACGTGTATCACGAATGGGATATCAATGACTGTCATATTTATGTAAGTGCTTAAGTATAAATGGCTGATGGTTTGATTCGTTATTTATGTATCTCATGCTGTGTAAATTTTTATGTACGGTTTATCTAAAGTTATTCAGATACAAAGTCAAATCAAGAAATTAGTTCACTTTTGCATTTTTTGTCGAGAAAGGTTTTTTTTCTTGATCTGTCTATGCTTCTTGGTTTTATTACGTAGTAGGATTACCCCGTCATTTCTATAGAGTCCCATATTATTGATATCAAATATCCATACTAACTCAGATGTTTCTGCTAAGTCTCATGTACAGATAACAATGGTAAATTCCTCATTGTTGCTTGTGGTCTACATTCGTCCATTAGCGTACAGCATGAGGTTTCGGGCCAGTCATATTATTTTGATTTCATTATCACTAAATTTACCATAGTTTTTGCGTAAATTGATGGCATCCTTGAGCATATCTTGCTAATGAACTGGTAATTTTTTTATGTAGTTTTGGATGGAGGTACACTCATATTTTTTTCTTATTTTTTAAAACCAACTCATAGTTTGTTTAATAGATTACCACTGCTTAATTCCTAATGCATCTTTGAATAATTGCATGGTATTTCAAGAATACATTTGCTAATTTCCCCAATACCATTTTAGTTGGATTGAGTAGTCTGTATTGAAGGCTAAGATTTATGATTTATATATTAACAGTATATATATATATATATATATATATATATATATATATATATATATATATATATATATATATATATATTTGGTTGGATAGATGGGAGTTTGTGACCCTGGGTTTCACGCTTTAGCGATCGTCAAAAAGCGTGAAACCCAGGGTCACAAACTCACATCTATCCAACCAAATATGTTAGCTCTATATCTGATATTGAGCGCTTTCTAATAAGTACCGCGCATATAATATATAAATAATTATACATATATATATTTATTTATATTTATATACACTTTTCAAGTATATATATATATATATATATATATATATATATATATATATATATATATATATATATTGGGTGGACACTCCTACCGTGAACGCTAAATGACCGTTAGCATTGGATGTTGACTTCCGTTTTACGCTTATGCTTTCTAGCAGGGGCTACTCTGGAGAAAACCAGGTAAGGAAAGATATATTTTATTTGTGCTTTCTTAAGTGTGATTCTAGCCCAGGCTTGCTGCGGGTGACAATGCCACATTGATAGATGAAATTTGTTAAACAAGGTTTTGTTGGCGTCTCTGCTTTAGAGCTTGACGAATCTGATCACAGTGCTTCCGTCCACTGTTTTCAAAACCCTTTAACTCAATGAAACATATCTTACGACACTCATTTCGGTTTGATGCTTGGGCCTCCCAGGTTTTCAGATCAAAGTTGAGACGTTTCAAGTTGTCTTGCAATTTGTTTTTGTTGCGTAAGAGTGGTGGTCCAACTGTACGCTAAGAGTTTCTTATTTGTCCATACAGCACCTATTTAGGAAGCCTAAGTGACCAGCACACCTTAGTTTGTATCTTTGCTAGAATGTTTTCTTCAGTATTGCACTATACTTGACCCTATCATTCCAATTTATATCACATATGATACGAAGACAGCGCATGTGAAAGGCGCCCAGTTGATGTGTGTGCTTGCAGTACAGGGTACAAGTTTCAGTGACATAGAGCAGGGCTGAGAGAACGACTGGTCTGTAAATATCGATCTTTACTCAAAGAGACACATATTTCGTGTTCCAGAACCTATGTTTAAGTTTGCCAAATGCTGTGCCGGCATTGGCTATTCTGGTTTGGATTTCTCTGTCTATTTTTTTCATCAGAAGAGACAGTTGATCCAAGATATATGAACGACTCAACAGTTTTTAATACCGTACCATCAGTAATACGGTCAGATGGATTGCCTGGTACTAGCTGGTACATTAGCTCAATCTTCTTTATGTTGATAGTGAGTTCAAATGCTTTCGCTTTTTCAGAGAAGTTATCAAGGAGAGTTTGAATGTCTTCTAGACTGTGTGCTAATGGAACACCATAACCTGCAAAGAGAATATACCGTACCAGCTACAGACCAAGTTTCCATTCTGCTTTAAAACTTTGCTGATTTTATAGACCTCCACAATCCACAACATTAACTCCTTCACTTAAGTCAGAGAAGAAAAGAGAAGTGCAAAGAGAAGAGGATCAAGAGCGTGACCTTGCTTTGTACTGTTGGAGACGAAAAAGACGTCGGATTGCTAACTTCCCGACCTTACAAAAGCTTTCATTCCGTCTTGAATGTAGATAATAATACAGAGCATTCTTTCTGAAACTCCCAATTTTGACAAAACTTTCCAAAAGCAGTTCGAGCTAGAGTATCGAAAGCCTTTGTGAAGTCTACAAAAACAACAAGTTTATCCTTCTTTTGTTCTCGTGCCTACTCCCGAGTCTGCAGGAGACATAAGATCATATCCAGGGTTCCTCTTCCGGATCGAAAACCGAACTAGGTCTGTGGTAATGCCGATTCTGAGACAAACTCATTAAGTTTATTCAGGATAATACGGGCAAGAATTTTGTCAGCAACCGAAAGACATTCCTCTATGGTTGTCACATTCACAGCTATTACCTTTGCGCTTATAAAAATGGACAATTGAAGCATCTTATATTGCTGTGGCACTTCTCCCTTTTCCCGAACAAGGTTGAGAAATTCACATATCTTGCATATCAAATGATTGGTGACACATTTATATATTTTAGCTAGAATTCCATTTTCTTCGGCGTCTTTTTCTTTCGTAAGCTGTTTTATGGAGTTTTTGAGCTCGAAGGTTAAAGGGTTAGCAGAAAGTCTTTGCACAACATGTCTCTGAAGAAGATCGCTTATTACTTCAGCATCAAAAGACGTATGCTGGTTTAGGGTCGTGGACAATTGTTTTGGCCAGCGTTTGTTAATGTGGCTTCTGTCTGACTGTTGTGGTAGGATCCACCTAATTTGCATAGTGGAGTACCGACCATATAAATATGGTTGGTACCGGGAAGACGAGGAGCGGAATCAAGTGATTCAATCCAGAGACTCTGCCCGACTGCGACTAAGTCAACACATTCTCAAGGAACGGTCTTCCTCAAGAATATACAAAAGACTATATGTAAATATTGTGTACCTTTCCTGTTTCACTACATTTTGTTCTAAGTACATTTTGTGTTGTATTATTATTCCATGCATTAGTCAAGTTTCAACACTGACAAAAGAGTGTTATTTGATGAAAAGATTGGTGATAGACCGCTGCAAATGGGAACAAAACACCACTCAAGTTTTGGTAGAATGAAATTAAGTCACATCTCTCAGCAGCCTCCTGCAAAGCTTTAACCTTTGCTGTTCACCAGACCTCCTTCATTTTGCACAATTTTGCTTGTGACTTTTCCTTGGCTGATTTAAAAGTCCGTTTATTTGATAGGCATTATTTTTCTGTAATCCAGACCTGATGGAATTTATGCATGTTTTCAAGGAGAGATTAAATTTCAGGATCGTTTGAATCATACCAATTATGATGTTTCCTCCGAATATACCCGAGTCTTTTTTTGCCGAGTCATACAATATGTTTCGTAAGGCAGATCTTGCCGATTCAACTTCATTAACTAAATCAAGTGATGAAAGTTTTGAGTCACACAATGTTTGGAAAGAGACTATTGTTTCTCTGTCTTTCAGCTTTGTTAATTCTATCTTTGGCGGTTTTTCTCGGTTGTTTCTAACAGGCTTCTACAAATGCGTTGACGTATGATATCAAAACATTTTATGATCTGTTCAACATTGACCGATTGCTAGTGATCGTTTAAGTTTTATGTCATGGCGATCACGACCACGAACGATAATGTAGTCAATGAGAGGTTCGTGTTCTTATTTAGGATGTCACCGTGTAGTTTTGAAACTGTTTGTTGGAAAATTGTGTTGGTGATTACAAAATCGAAATCAGTGTAAAGAGAGAGCAGGAATACGTCATTAGAATTTGATTTACCGTAGCCATATATATAAAAGCTAATAATGAATTCATAACCTCAATAACAACCTAATAATGAAAGCATAATGTCATTTGATATTGAAAATTAATTAAACCAATGCCCTAGTTAAGGAAATGATTGATATAATTATAATGACTATTTAAAGCAATCCATTTTTCCTGCCATTAAAAACTAAACCTATCATACTACAGAATCTATTCTTGACTTGTACTACTGTTCCATTCTACGACCATCAAAATAATATCTACGTACACCGTGATGGCATTTACACGGGGTCAGTTATTGGACCAACATTTAGAAACTTTACATTGCTAACCTTGCAAATATGATTATTAAAACCACTAAAAACATTCCATCTACCTAAGATATGTAGATGATATTCCCCTCTTATTAAAAGAAAATAGCTGAAATATTTGAATTACAAAATCTTCCCGAAAAAAACTCTATTCTTAATTTCACATATGAACTTACCAATAAAATTAATTTTCTTCGTATATTGATAGACCCAAATAATAAAAAAAATTACTATCTCTCCATATAAAAAAACAAACTAGCGTAAAAACGTACACTATAAAAGTGTATATACCAAATACTACAAAATATGTATTATACAGAATTTAATAAGCCGTGCAATATTTAAATCTTCCACGAAAATAATTTCTACACTGAATTAAAAACATTGTACAAACTCTCATTAAGAAGGACTTTCCAAAATACATTATTGATGAACAAATTAGACGAGCTATTAATAATATTAACATAAATTTAAAAGAACGTAATATTTCCTCAAATAACTCTAAACATATTAACCTATTATAACGCAATCAAAATGATTGTAACTACGGACAAGATTAAAAATATATAAGAAAACCCATTATTACTAATATATCCCCCTACAGATCCCTGTAAAAAATAAAACGAATTTTATACTATACTAAATTTAATACAACCAACTTAATTATCCACAATAACTATTTTCCGTCAACCAATGTTTTGTATATCAATTTAAGTGTCTTTTGGGAGATTGTATCTCTGATAAATATCGCAAGTATATGAGTTGGTTTTACGAAGAAAATTATCGAGGTAGCTTACATGACAGATTCAGTCTCTATTGCACAATATTTAAAGGAATATTACTGCAAATAATCAAGATTTAGAGAAATATTAATTGTTACTTCAAGTATAATCCACTATGAAAATAAACAAAACAAAAACTTCAATTTCTTGAAGCTATCTATATAAAAACTACAAGCATCGCAAATAAAATTAAATATGAGTATAGCAACAATGTTTCAAAATGTCTATAAGAGCAAGTATTTAAAATATCTGAATTGTAATTCTTTGAAAAAATTACAATCATAACAGAAATGTTTTAAATTAATTTATTGTAATTCTTTAAAAAAATACAAGTATAAATTAAGTTACCACCCTTGATATCGTTAACATTTGAATCAATGGCGTTCGTTTCATGCGCATTTACAAAAAAGTCACAATTATCTATATATTAGTTTTTGTCTTAGCAAATCACCCCTGAAGATGATCTTGGATGAGATTGAAAGTTCTGGAAAAATAAAAGGAATGGGGAAAAACTATGGCGCTTTCCTTAATGAGTTTAATGACAACATTAAAAATTGAAAGTATTAAAATAAAAATAAGTAGAAATATCTCTAGATTATTCAACCATTAACAAGGATGATTTTATTTTTTACTTTTAACTAACTATATGGATTGTTTATGTGTGTAGACATTGAGTTAAAAGTAAAAATAAACGAAAAAGTAAATAAAATCTTAAACGCGGAACCTTGCCAGCCGTATTTATTAAAACTTGTATTAAATCAGGATTACTGCCTAAATACCCAATTACACACACACACACACACACACACACACACACATATATATATATATATATATATATATATATATATATATATGTTTGTATATGTAAATATGAATGTATGTAAATATGGATCATTGTATGGAAATAATGTCAGATGTCAAAACGGTAAAAGAAAACGTCATAAATTTATTTTATTGCAATGGTAACATTTTACGTAAAATCAAGAATACATACAAAGATTAGTTCGACTTTGTTTATAGTAGCCTGTTGACTTTAATATTACCATAACAACTACTGTTGCAGCTTATATGTTCTCCTGTTTAAAATGTAAGTATTGAATAATAATAAAAACTTTCTGGATATACGTTTGAGATTTATCTATCTTTCTGGATTGGGCCTTCCTAAATTTACGTACACAAACCTAAGTAAATTTCAGCAGTAACATTCAAAATAATATCAGTGTCAACGATATGAATAATCGATAATTTACTGGGGATCAATATAAACACACATTACAAAACAGACATTCGCACTCATAACTATGTACTAAATTGAAGTTTTTATTAATCCGACATAGTTTTTTATCACTTTTGTGGATACTCTTGTTTAAGCAGCTGCTCCGTTTATTTGATAAACAAGATATTTAGTTATTTTCATTTACATGCCTGAATGTTCGAGAAATCTTATGAACGAAAAACTGGTCCTTTCCGATAAGACTAGAATTGGAGTCCCTCATGGAAAAGGGTGCTACCGTTTACACAGTCAAAACTAACAGTGGGTCACGCGAGGAGAAATGTTGTAATTTCATGCGAAATTCCTCCTTTCATAGATCTCTCGAAGATTTTCATGTTTGTAGAATTTCGTATCCAAACTTAAGTGAATTTTAGAGTATATATTTAATTAATCTGACTTTTATCACCTTGAACGTTATTTTTAGCGGGTACTCGTATTTGAATAAATTTGCCCTAAAGGTAGCTTTATCTGTTCTGTTCCTGCCGGAATAAGAAGATTTATCGATTATTCAATCCTATGAATTAACAAATGAAAATGAACCACCACCCCACAAAAAAAAAAAATAACAGAACTTTTCGCATAACCCATTCTCCCACGAGAAAGCGGTATATGTTACATTTATTTTTGTTTCCTATATATTTTTTATTCTATGATTCTGAATAATTCCTTCCCATATGTACTCTGTACTATGTACTCTCAGAGCATATCTATTAAAATGAGATGTTAGATTTATTTTAATTTTTCTGTAATTTAGACCACTATATATATATATATATATATATATATATATATATATATATATATGTGTGTGTGTGTGTGTGTTGTGTGCATGTCTGTGACTGTGTGTGCCTGTATCTTTTGTGTATATATATATATATATAAATGAATTAATAATTTATTAATAAATGAATTAATAATTTATTAACTAATTAATATCATATACATATATAACATATATATATATATATATATATATATATATATATATATATATATATATATATATATATATATATATATAGATATATATATATATATATATATATATATATATATATATAATTCTTATTTCGCATCTTTCATATCTTTCCTATTTTTAATAATGTTGTTGATTCTGAAACGGTTGATTGGTTACAGCATTTCTATTATGATAGTATTTAGTCATTTGTTTCAGTTCATCTTGGCTCGTGTGAGATTTTAGTCTTACTATTGCTTCGATCTATTGATCTTAAAATTCTCTGTGTTGCGTAAGTTTTCTTCGATGTATTTTATTCATTATTAAGTTCTTGTTTCTCTTTTATGAGCTTTCCCTATTCAGATTTTAGACATCCTGCCATGTTCCTTTTTTCCCGCCATTTAATCATTTTATTCATACTTGCATTATCTATGGTCTGATCTTATTCTCTTTCTGTACATTCTCATTTAGCCATTCATATTTATTCCCCATATTTTTATTACATTTTTTCCTATTCTATGTTCTCTGCTATTCTTCATTGTTTTCTCTTTATCAGCTCAAGTATTTTATGTTATACATTTCTTTTTTCCTCTCACTCTTTCCTTGCGATGACCTCATTCACGTATATGACGAGAGTTTTCCATAATGTGTTCCTCCTGGAATTTCTGTCTTCAAAGCTCTAATATTAACTCTTGCACTTTATCGGTTTACATCCCTTTGGAAATTAAAGCCTTCCAAGTGTCTTTAGTATTTTAGTTTAGGCAGTCATTGGATTTCTTTAATATCTGTAATTTTACTCTAGCTTTTCATAAGATTGGATTGTGGTCTCTACCGCAATCGGCGCTTGACTACATTTTAGAATGTAGAACGGAAATTCTCAATCTTTTATCGATTGTTATACGGTCAAATTGGTTAGTTTTGTCTCATGCGTCTTGAGTTGTGTTGAAGTTAATTCTTGTTCGACCGCTGTTCGTTCATGGCCTTAGTCTTACTTGACGACTATTTCAATGCCTTGAGCCTTTCATACTTTAGTTTTTTGGGTCTTTTCCTATTTACTCTATACCGACAAATAATAACATTTTTCTTGGCCATTATTTGCATTCGTATAATTTGTTGGAGTGGTTTTACGTCTTACAATACGATCGACGTGTGAAACTGCTATTTGACGGTTCTGTTTCTGACCTCATAACCAACAGGTAAACGTTCAACTAAACAGTCAATATCATAAAAAGTAAAATATAGAAAATATAGGAATCACAAATATAGTCGTCTACTTATGGCAACAATGCTTTAAAATATCGTGTCAATGTTGTTCTTTCTGTCACCAGTTAAATCTCCTTTGCCGTATACGCTTCCCTGATGGAGACAAAAAATTACAAATATAATTCGAATTTATATGGAGGTGTTAAGAGATTTGCTCAAAAAATAGGAAATGACTGATTTTTAAAAAAACGGAATGAAACTAAAAAAGTATAATCAAGATGTTCCCCAACTACGGATTAAATGACAAAGGGAATTCAGTCTCAATAAATAAGTCTATAAATAAATGGAAAAGAACAACGCCAAATTCTTATAATTCCCTTCTGCCTTTAAATATATTAATTTCTTTTTTCGCTTTGAATTCTTCTCCAGTATATTTTAAGATAGAGTTTATATATTTAAAATTTGTATCCTAATATGGTTACGACAGAAATTTTGATTTCATATGAATGGCTCAATTTATAGTTTATTTTAGGTGACGTCTTGGGTATGACGATAAACTGCATCCGGCAGTAAGATTGATCGGGACATTAAAGAATGTGGAAGTACTTCATAATTGCTGGTGTACCCAGCCCACCCTGACCCGGGGTGGTTGCACCTTTTAAGGTCTAAACTATGGTCAAGTAGTGTATCTTCAAACTGTGGTCAAAACATTTTTCAAATATAAAAATATATTTTTTGTAGCAAGAAATGCCAGCAATATATTTTAATACTACAAAAATCACCAAAAATAATAATTGGAAAAGAAAGTGATCTAGCAAGAAAATAAAATTTCTGTATTACATAACCCATAACAAGTTAATATGCCGTTAAACAAACTAAATCAAACCAAATCAATCATTTTATCTGATCTTTGTTTGTAGTCATTTCATTCATATCATTTTTTTAGTACACGATTTGGATACATAACCATTAAAACCAAAAACCTATAGAAAAACCCAGAAAAGAATTTGAGTGTAGATAACTTTATTCTGTTTGGTTTAAGTAGGATGTTAAAATTTCTTTCACCTGTAGACTGTGTCGCGCATTGTTACTTAAAATTTCTATTTTTCCTGTTATTGCTTTTATTTATACATCTGCTTATACTATTCCCATTATAGATTTTAGTTAAAATAAGAGAATTAAGAAACGGTTACTTTGACATATTCGCTTCGCTAGAAAGTTCAAATATCCAAGAAGTGTATCATCTTTATTTCGAAAGAACGCATGGTTTACAGGCGGTTTACAAAAAGTTTGAATTACATGCAGTAAATTATATGATAATGCAAATTACGTGAAGCTATTCCATGATGCATCCTGCCGTACATCGAACAATCTCAAGGAATCTCAATATTCCATATTAAGGCTGGTGGATAGAATATAACTCTACACTTAGAACGTTCACAAATTTTTGAATATAAATTAGGCATAATTATTCTTTATTTTCAATAATATCGGATAGGGAGGGGGTTATTCTCATATTTATTTCCTTAAAGGTACTTTGCATGATCGAAACGTTTTGATTGCAATACTTCTAAATAGTTTTCGGCAAAATCTTGTCTCTGTTGAGTGATATGCATATCACTCCTTCCATGTTTTCTGCTATCAAGCCTAATCTTGATCCTCAAAATGGATATGAACCTGACGATAGCCTTATAATATTTCTTAAGGTATGTTCTCCCAAACTGGCTCCTGTTACCTCTAATCTGTACAATAAAGGTCTCGCTGCCTCTTGCTTTCTTGTCAGTTGGAAATCTTCTGTTTTTCCAGTTTTGAAAACATCGTTGGACCATCTGAACATCGAAATGTTGAGACATGAGCCTTCTACCCCATTTTAGTAAGCTACTTGAAGCCCTCGTCAATTGTGATTTGGTTAATCACTCTGCCTTCATTCAGACAAGTAATATGGTTTTCTCTTCTCTAGGTCAGCTGATGATGTACTAACGATTATTGCTGAAAGAGCCTATCAAGCTGTATATGATACTGGTGAATGTCTGGCTGCTGGTTTTAACATCTCGAAAGCGTTTGACACGGTTTGACATACCGGTTTCTCCACAAGTTCAAAGGTTATGGTATGTCTGAATGTTTTTTTTAAAAACTGATTCAGTATTTCTAATCTAATTGCCAATTGAAAGTTGTTCTGAATGCTCATTCTTCTTAATGCAAGTGGCCTCTGGGACACTATGCTGGAACCTACATTTTTCTAAATTTAATCAACAATCTTCCTGGTGTAATCATATCTCAAATTGATATCTATGCTGATGACACAACCATTTACCTATCTTTCGATAAATAAGTCGGATCAGCTCGACATGGTTAAATCGGCATTTGAGCTGAAAAAAATATCTGCATTTCGTTGTTAACTGAGTCAAGGAAAAGCTTGTTGATGTTAACGGTTCTAAAATGAAACTTCTTTATTAATTACCTGAAAGACTCCTTCCTACCTGGTGGTATACTTCATGAGGGTCATCTGTTCCTTACACGCAAGCCACCAATCTGCCACTGGGTGTCGGACCGCATGCGTGTTAATCTTGGCAATATTAACACTGACAGGCGTTTAGAGACCCGCCGGTAGGTGCCACCAGTGGACCACTGGCGTTGTCATCGGCGGCTCGACAACTAGCGCCTTGCGTTTAGGGTTGCGATTCCTCGGTTTAACATTCTCGAGCAGATATAAAAAAGAAAGTTAATATTAAATCAACAGCTAGATCTGTTGCTAAGAAAGTTTGTTCAGTGTTTCGTGTGAGACACTTTTTCTCTCCATAATCTATGTTGTATCTTTATAAGCCTAACAGAATTTTATGATTTGAATGCTACTATCACATACGGTCTGCTGCTCTTGCTGTATATTTAGAGAATCTTGATAAAATCCTAAAAAATTATTGGTCCTGACCCAGCGTTTGCGCTTCATTCCGTTTCCTGCCGCTGTAATATGACGTTCCTGTGCTTTTTTCTAAAAATACTTTCTTGGTAATTTTTCGGATGAACTTTTCTCTATAGTACATAGAGTATTTTAATGTAATCGCAGTACTAGATCGGCGGCAATGTTTCATCAATTCACAGTTGAATTGGCTACACAACCGTATGTTGTCGACTAACAGTTTAATTTCTCGAATTTCTGGTTTGTAGAACTCACATCCAGCTCCAGGATTTGCAGCCAAATTTTATCTTCAAAAATATAAATGCAAAGTCAGTCGCAACCTACTGTCTTTGTTAGTTTTCTATTCGTCTCTCTCTCACTCTCTCTCTCTCTCTCATGTTTCTCTTCTTGTTCTTTCAGACGGAGTAACACCTTGATTCTGCCTTGTCTGTAGTGACACGATTAAAATGTCTTTCTCATATTGTTTGCTTTTTTTCGCATTTCACTTTTCTTTATATTCGCTATTTTCTTTGTATCTTATTTTTCATTTCATTGCTTTTCTCCTTAAATATTTTTCTTTTTTTCATTTTTCTTCTTCCTTCCTTCATTTGTTTCATGCATATGTTATCCTTTATTCTTCTGCCTTTTTCACCCTTTTTTCTTCTCTGTTCTCCTCTTCATAAATATTTTTCTTTAATTTTCATTTATTTTATATTAACATAATATTTTTGTTGTGGATTCAGCTTGAAATCCGGTACCAATTAATAACAAACGCCAGGAATGAATATATGAAAATACTGTATTAACGTAATAATACAAATTGGTAAACTAGGATAGTAGGACCAGGAATACGGGTTAGTAGCAAAATATATATATATATAGTCTTTGGTATTGAAGTATCGCTGTATGACTTCTTACTGAATCTACGTGCTCGCTCACTGTGACTCCAACAACGCTATTACATCACCCTCACTCTTCAGGTTACCTACAACCTTTTACTCTGTCACTCTGGATTCGACTCCGGTCTCGTCTCTCTTACTCTCGGATCTTCCCGGAGCAGTGGTATATGTATATACTGGGTGAGTCCGTTTGTGTAAAAAGGGGTGAACCCACTCAACATTTTTTTTAAAGCAATATATTTTTATTGTTCTTATTCGACGTCGCCTCGGAGAGAAGAAACTATAAAACGAGAATACAAATAATTTCGTGACGAGAAGATTTTACCAAAATCAGGTTCATAGATCTGAGGTGTAGAGTCAGTTGTGTTAGTTGTACTCTAATTACAAATACTATGTTACGTCTTTTGGTGCTTGTATGTTCCTGAGATTTGTATTCATATCTCTAAAGAAACAACTGCATAAATCCTCTTCGCATTCATTGAATCCTCCTTGTTTCCTCGTTCCTTCTTGTGGGAGATTTAGAATAATTATTTATTATTAATTTTAATTCTGATTTTGAATTTTAATCGTAAGGGTCGATTAAGTTATTTACACCGGTTTATCAACCACTTTCAAGATATTAAAAGCCAGAAAAATCTTTAGATTTTTAGAATTAATTTCTTTGAGATAATAAAGATTTACTGATATATGTCTTAATAATTGACCCATAGCTAGTGAAGAAGATGTGGTTTCATACCTTTCCCAAGGGTACTTGCGCTTAAGTGTATATAACGAATCCAAATTAAATTGAAACTCATCAACGGGATTTAGAATTCAGAACAATTATCATTACACCACCCACAAAGCTTACAGCCTCTGTTATTCTTAAACGGTCACCCATCTCGGGACTGGCGTGTCTCTACTTCGCTTAACTTCGGCGATTATACAGGAACCGGTGTTGCAATGCCATATGATGCTATATAAGTTAAATTTTAATTGTAGTTAAAGCATACAGAACACTATCCTGAGTGAACGTGTTAACGCCCGTACACAACGTTATAAATTATAATATTGTATTGTTATTGGGATAGCATTACGTTAATCGAAAGTCAACTACACTTTCTATCTCACCCCTCACTTCAAGACATTGGTGATCATCTTCTCCACATTTTCCTTATTTTTAATAATCTCAACAATAATTTCTCTTTGTATTACTTGTCACTCCATTCATAGACAAAATAATTTTTATTGGTTATGCGGTTTCTGAGTGTTATTTTCTTCAAATCTTTTTTGCTCTTAATGTGGTTCTAAAAATATCAGCTGCCTCCTTCTGATAGCTATACGTAGTTTGGTTATAGTTACTAGTATTCTTAGAATTTACTTTATCTTTCACAATTTCTCTATCTTCTATCATAGCTTCGGCATTCAATAAATGAAAACAACCCGTACATGACATTCGTGAAATTGCGACAAAATTTTCAGGCACACTCCATTGGATAGTATAATAAATATTTTACATTCCCACCTTCTATTTTCTTCATTTCTAATATTATTTTTCGATGATTCTGTCCTTCCGTTCTGAAAAGTATATTTCGCTATTCGGATATATTTTTGATTTTTGTCAGGCTTTCCGACATCTGCGACAGCCAGATTGTTGATTTACGAATGGCTTTAATTTTAGATCATCAATTTGTCGATTCCTTTATCAGTTTGTCCTTTTTTTTTCACACCAACATACATTCAGTTTTACAGAAATAAGCCAGATGAAATGTTGAATAATATAAATGAACGGGAAATTCTGGCTATCCGACAGTGTGACAGAAACTCTTCTAAAACAAGCCACACTTCTACATAGACAAATAATTTTTGGAATGAGAATGATTCTGGGATTGAAGGTCTGCCCTTCATCTGATGCTTGAACATCCAGCCTTAAGATTTGGTTCTGAATGATGAGGAACAATTAAAAATTAAAAATTTTAAATTTTAAAATAAGTGAAATAAATTAATGATTTTAAAAGATGTAATTTATATTTAGTTTTAAGTTACACATAAATATTTTGAATTTAAACTTTTATTTTAAATTCCCTTTTATTTCTTCAAAATGTCAAGTAATCAGAGTTAAAGTAAGATGTTTCGTGATGTGAGCTTTGACGTTCACAGTGTGATTTGAAGAACTCAAATTATTTGAAGTTCCACGTAATTTGTGAATCGGAGATCTCAATTTTCGTCCTGAGCTGGAACTCCCGCCTAAATTTGAGTTTCGGCTCAAATTGGTGTTCCGGCTCAAATCGGAGTTTCAGTCCAAATCGGAGTTTTGGCCTAAATCAGTTTCATAACCTGAATCAATGATAAAAGGAGCATTTTATGTTCCATAGCATAAATTGAGGAATCCAAAGCTATTTCTTTGAAATGCCAGGAAAAACTCAATGATAAGAGTTCTAAAAGAAAGGGAAAGAGTGGAGTAGAGACATGCCAAAGGAGGCACAACATCGAAGACAAAGAGATGATGTATAACATAGAAAATTAAGACCATCTAAAATATCAGAAGATGTACAAGACAGGCGAGAAGCAAACGCTGCAAGACAGATAAAATCAAGAGCAGTTCAAACATCAGAGGAGGTGAAAGGAAGGAGAGATTTAGATGCTGCAAGGAAGAAATGGTCAAATGCTGCCGATGACTGAAACAGCATCAAGGACAGAAAAAAGAAAAAACAAGGGAGATAACGTTTTTATTACAGTCGAGTAGAGTCTGTTGCTATTAATAATTCTTCATGTCGTTGCGAACAGCGGTGGAAACTGAGGATTGGAAAAATTACCTCTTCGAAGCAGGAATCTCTGTCGACTCGGCTAAGAACTATGCTGCAACATTTGAAAGTGAAAATCTGACAAAGGAGATATTGCAAATGATTGATCAAGCAATGCTGAGGGAGCTGGGAGTCAAGGCAATGGGAGAAGCCATATCTATCATTAAGCAAGCTAAGGAATTCACCACTCTAACCATAACTGCTGAGGCAGCAGCAGCCAGGCTTTCTCGGCTCCATCTGGAAATGACTCCTCAACAGTTTAGGAAATTTTGAAAATGATTGGGAATATTTACAAAAATGACTGACATGCCAACATTTAGGACTAACATCCAGTTATAGAAGTCCGCTGATGAGTGTGTCCAAAATGAAATAATCAACAGACACCTGAATATTTTCCCCACTGATCCAAAAAAATTACTTAAAATGATAGAGGCATTAGTTACACAGCAATCAAATCCTATTCGCCATTGTATCTCCTTTGCATCCTTGTGACAGGGCGAAAACGAACCTATACAGCAGTACCTTGTTCGCTTTAGGGCTACAGTCCTGGAATGCAATTTTTTATGTAGCAAATTTTATATCAATGTCAAAAACAGATGCTACAAAATATATAAGGGCGAAATATTTGGAAACGTCAGAGGAAAATCATGTTATAGATGTTATTGATAATTATAATCAAACTAAAATCAGTGAAGCGTTTTTTGAGTGCAGTTCAAGTTGTATTTTTTTCATTACAAATGTAACAGTTATTATTCAAATCATCAAAAGATATATATTGTATTAATGATCATTCAATGTAAACCTTGTAATTCTCTTAGATTCAGCGATTGGCCAGATAGGATGCGCTGTAACATAGGAAAAATACAGCGGGCGGTTCTAACAGTTCATCCAGAGCCATTGCTATTACGTCTGGGTAGAACTCGGCTAAATCATAAAATCTTCATCCAGCATACCAGAAGCTAAAATGATTCTTTTGTACTGACCTCATTTTAACTAGGATACAAATCAACTTGAAGAATTCAAGAACGGAGTTAGCACAAAAGTAGGCACGGGGTGCAGTTATTAAGCCATTAAATAATTCATTATTTACAAAAGGATAAGAGTTTATTTATTCTGATAGCATTGTATTTGCCACTCTCAGGATTTTTGATTCTTTACATCGTCCCGATGTAAATTTCGACAATCAACTAGATCATTGCCTGGGTCCACAAAAAGGATATGAACCAGATGATATCCTTGTAATATTCCTTAAGTGATGTGACCCCTAACTGTCTTCTGTTCTCTATAAACTATAATAAATGCCACACAGCCTCTTGTTTTCCTGCTTGTTTGAAATCTTCATCTGTTGTTTGAGTCCTTAACAACTTTCAACTATCGGTCTATTAGCTTTCCACCAGCTTTTGGTAAACTACTAGAGCCCGTAATTAATGCTGAATTAGATAAGTATCTCACATCGTCTAAGTCTATGAAGGACCTTACAGTTCACTCAGTGATGCACACAGCTCCTGTTTCCCGCTGACTGTCTCTTTTTTACCTGATGATATCCTTGTAATATTACTTAAGTGATGTGACCACTAACTGTCTTCTGTTCTCTATAAACTATAATAAATGCCACACAGCCTCTTGTTTTCCTGCTTGTTTGAAATCTTCATCTTTTTTGACCTGATGATATTAGCTTTCCTTTTTGGTAAACTACTAGAGCCCGTAATTATTCTGAATTAGATAAGATCTCACATCGTCTAAGTCTGAAGGACCTTAACACTGGCACACAGCTCCTGTTTCCGCTGACTTCTCTTTTTTACCTAATATCCTTGTAATATTATAAATTCCACTAACTGTCTTCTGTTCTCTATAAACTATAATAAATGCCACACAGCCTCTTGTTTTCCTGCTTGTTTGAAATCTTCATCCGTTGTTTGAGTCCTTAACAACTTTCAACTATCGGTCTATTAGCTTTCTACCAGAGCCCGTTTTGCTGAATTAAAAGTATCTCAGTCTAAGTCCCTTACAGTTCACTCAGTGATCATCCATTTCCTGAACGTATCAGGTATGGATGTGACCACTAACTGGCTTCTGTTCTCTATAAACTATAATAAATTCCTCACAGCCTTTGTTTTCCTGCTTGTTTCTTCATCCGTTGTTTGATCCATAACATTTCAACTCTTCTCTGCTTTTGGTAAACTATAGAGGTTTTCATACCTGAAATATTTCTTGTGTCATTGGATTTCTTCCGTGTATCCATAACATCATCTTTCTGCGGTAACTATGGAGATACCTTGTGTCATTGGATCTGTGTAGTTATATCGCATGCCATTTCTAATAGTTGATCACTTAGCTGTTAGGGTCCAAAGATCGACGAGATGATTTCACGGAACATTCTGACCCTTAATTTCAGACACAAGATCTTATCATTTCAGAAGTTCCTTGAATTTGGGATATCATCCATTGTTTGTGCTGCTGGTGATATAATTAATATTCTAGAGACTTCTACGCTGATAATCGGGTTACAGAACTTGAAATAGCTTTCAAAAAGCAAAATGTCACATAAGAGATATTTAATAAGTTTAGAATTGAATATTAAAAGATCATGCATCTCAAAAATTCAATGATAAATGTGACGATTATACCCATTATTATTTTGGTAGTCTTGCTAAATAATTATCGCAAGCAACAGTTTTAAGGAAGTTAGCTTAACAATGTTAATTTACATCTCTATCTATAAAAGGCAGGATGTGTGTGTGTGTGTGTGTGTGTGTGTGTGTGTGCATGTGTGTGTGTGTGTGCATGTGTGTGCGTGTGTGTGCGTGTAACGAATGCACGGCTGCAATTTTCGACGGATTGAAACCAAAATTTACATGCAGATGCTCCAAGTTAGCAGGAATCCCAAGACGATTTTGCATTTCCTAACCCCCATCGATAGTGGAAATAATCGCTATTTTCATGCTTCTACGGCAGTTTTGATGTAGTTTGCGGCCATTTTGTACTGGCCAGAGTGAGAGCCTATAACTGGCTGCCACAAATAGGCAGGAAGATTCTATTGGCCAGCGTGAGAGCCAACAGCTGACTGACACGAATGTTAACTAGCATGCTAGCATGCAAAAAAAAATCCATAGCTACATTCGTCACAAGTGGGAAAAATGTGCTTCTATTGGCTCATTCGCCTGCTTAAACTCAACGTTGATTCTGATTCCTCAGAACTGGGTTGGGTGTGAAAAAGTATTTGTTGTTAACATTCTTTTTTCATTCGGTTTTTCCAGTTACGTGTCTTTTTTTAAAGCTGATCGTTTTATGTTCATTTTGTTTGGTTCTTTTTCCGTAACAGATTTAATGTTTAGTATAGAGCTTAGAAAAAAATTCGCAGTCTGATATAGGCAAAAAGTAAGGCATGTAGCCGCATCAGCACGGCAAAAGGGCAAACTTTTAAAGGCAAGGAAGGGCAAAAATATTTTAAGTCAAGTGATAGCGATTGCTGTATGAGTCGTACGATTTTTGAATCAAGCACGGGCAACACCGGGCTGTGCTTCTAGTAATATATATATATACGAAGAAGAATTCATTTACGCCATTTTCCTTAAATTCAATTGGCAATATTTCTCTGTTTAATCTATCATCATATTTCAATCATATATTTAAATATATATATATATATATATATATATATATATATATATATATATATTTATATATCTAGAACCAAATTTTGAAGAAGATCCTCAAAGTTTTTAGTTTTGTAATGGAGGCACGGTGGAGTAATGGATAGCGGCTCGGATAGAGCCGAGTTCGAATTCCAGTCGAATCCATTATATTCACTTACTTAGGAAAGGTATGAATCCTCTTCTTCTCCCCACAGCTAGAGGTAAATTGCAGGACAGGACGGGTTATATAGCCTTGGATGTCAACTGGTCTACCGCAGAAAGAAATTGCAACCAACTGCCGGAAAAAAAAAGAAAGAAAAACTACCTCGTCAGTCATGTATCGAAAGATACATGATCGCCCACGCGTGTACCACACATGACACATAACTGACTGACTGCCTGTTTTTGATCTGGTACATTCAATCTACTTGGTAAATTAAGTAAAGGCAAATGCTGTCGATATATTAGATAAGGATGTACTTACGGAAGTGTATACAACAATGAGAATATTTAGCATGTGGTAATGATCTAAACGTTCAATAGAACAATAATATTAAGTATGAACATTTTTCAAATAACGTATATATATATATATGTATACCAGGTGTAACAGCAAAATTGTCTAACTGTTAGATTAACAGTTGAATCGTTGTAACTTAGAAATGATTAAGGATCTCTGACTGGGATTGCCCGATGTTTTTATAACGCTACTGGAATCTACTTTAAGAAATAAGAATGTATAATTACACTTTAAGCCTTACATATGAAATATGATGAAATCGTTCATAAACGAATATGACATGTTAATTATTAATTAAACATAGTTAAGGATCGGTAACTCATAAAACAAAGTTCATATATATATATATATATATATATATATATATATATATATATATATATATAATATAAAATTCCAGGTTCGTTTTAACTTCTTCAAGATGATCTTCGCCCTCTCTATCCTTCTAAGTTTCTGTCTTGGTGTATCATGATGCCTCACTTGTTTTACTTACGATCCCATTTTCGAGTGTTTTTTTTAACTGCTCTTTGTATTCTTATAGGTGAAACTCCCTTCTCACTTGCCAAATGTCTTATGAATTGAGTTGGATCTTTTTAATTGATCTCTTTCGCTTTAAGTTGAAAAGATGATTTATCTTTCTGTTGTGACCTGCTGATCCAGTTTTCTTTTTTCCTCTTCCCTTTTTTTAACTGATTCGCCCTTTTCTTCATGGTTCTTCAATGGACTTTGAAAATGGAAGCCATAGTACGAATGTTGGTACCATTAATGAAGGCATGAATAATCTTTTCCTCTCAACATTGCTCAATTGAGAAGACAATGGGGCTGACGGAAAATGATCTTAACCTTTTTTCTTTCTAGTCGAATAACACAAATAGTTTTTCAATGATTCTTGCGACAAATTTTATCAAAATGGCTGAATGTTCAATCTAAAAACATGGAAAAAAGAAACAGAATTAGTTTATTCGGATGGATATTTATGCTGTATTATATGTGTGTTTGCATATGTGTGTGAGAGTGTGTGTGTTTGCGTGTGTGTGTGTGTGTGCCTTCGTGTCTCTGTGTGTGTGTGTCTGCGTGTGCGCTCGGGACATTATTGTTAAACTGTCAGGCCTTTTTCAGTATTTAGATGGGCGATAGCTTGGGAGTACCTGCTGCAGTAAGCTTGGATGTGAGGGTGGTGCAGTGGAAAAAGTCATGGAATTGGTAATCAGATATTCGAGTCCCAATTCCAGTCGGATTCATTATATCCACTTTCGCACAAATACTCTTGGAAAAATTATTAATCTACTACATCTCTAGATAGCTAATTAGTAGGCCTTCTATCAGTAAATCATATATATATATATATATATATATATATATATATATATATATATATATATATATGTGTGTGTTTATATATATATATATATACACACATGTACGTGCGTATGTGAGTGTGTGTATGTGTATGTTTGTGTACGTCTCTGTGTTCTAGATGTATATACTATATATTACCTGTGAAATATTTACGGATATATAATTTCTTTTTGTTTAAAAGCTTTTTTGTGAAATAGTACGTTTCTAAAACCGGAACCGGAACCATACAAATGACGATGACGTCATTTAAGCTGACGATCTCTACGAGAAATATAATTCAATAGAGTCTTACTATTGTTAGTTGATTTTACCTTGAACGAGAATTGTGATAGTGGAAGAAACTATCATCATCTGAAACAAGGATATATCGTCTTCATCAGGACATATATATATATATATATATATATATTTGATAGATGTGAGTTTGTGAACCTGGGTTTCACGCTTTAGCGATCGACAGGCAAACTCTGAGGATCGCTAAAGCGTGAAACCCAGGGTCACAAAACTCACATCTATCCAACCAAATATGTTAGCTCTATCTCTGATATTGAGCGCTTTCTAATAAGTACTGCGCATATAATATATAAATAATTATACATATATATATTTATTTATATTTATATACACTTTTCACACACACACACACACACACACACACACACACACACACACACACATATATATATATATATATATATATATATATCACTGACTGAAGTTTCCTTAGTTACCCTTGCTATCTGAAAGAGAATATATTCCAGATCCTTGAACTGCAATTTCTGCTTGCGCAGAACCTGCTGATAGGTAGCAACGTCAACCAATGTACAAGATGGACGGCCGTTTATCTGTATTCTATGACATATATGGGACACTAATTGAAGCCATTCTCCGAATTATAGCATCTATATTAGTTGAGGACTACATAACTCATCCCGTTATCATTTACAAAATGAAATGAGGTCGAAAATGGTGTACTACTGCCATATATGGACAGGAGCTGCCAAGTATTCCTTTCCCAGTCTTGTTCAAAATGGTCTTCGCGTTACTAGTACAGTATTATAGCGAACCACTCTCATTCTCTTCATCTGCCATTGGTGAGATATACGTTTTCCTATAACAGCTTCTTCCCACAAATCGCTGTTTCTAGGAACCGACGTGCAGGTGAATCATTTTCTCGATAAACACAATCGTAATCTGTTCAATTCTAGGGTTAAATCTTTCTTCCTCTCATATCTCCATCAACTGTTTCTCGTACTCTGGTACTCTCTAAATCGATTGGAATTTGGGCCATGCACAGTATGAAAATTATTGGTTAAAACTCCATTTGATACGCTGTAAAATTTTGAATAGTTTCGATTGATTTTATAGCGGCAGCATCGAATAAATCTACGATGTCATCCTTTAGATTTGCAAAATCTATGGGGGGGTCGAAAATTTTAGCGTTCATCTGATGCACTTGTTGTTGTTAGAAGGAGAGCGTTGTCTATATTTATAAACACAAGATGACTTTCGCAGAAAAAACGTGTAAAATCCGACCGAGACTCATGACAGTCACATCTAAGCTAAATATTATGTCTTGTATGTTTAAACACATCCATTTACTGTGAGCGTACAGCGAGAATATCCGGATTAATGCTGTTGCTAATATTTTTTAAAACTTCAGTTTATTTCCTTCACGAGTAGTGTGCCCCTTTTAGAAACCCTGGATAGAGAGACATTGCGAAAAACAGATAGCAATATTTAAGTGGAAAAAAAGAGACAACTCATGATATATTAATCTCTTTATCACATTGCATACATCGCAATTCCAAGGCGGGAGAATCAAAGGTATTGGCATGCGTTCGCCATCATTTATTGAAGACCCAACGAATTCCCTTTCGTTTGATAAAGCGCTGAAAATTAAGTGCTTTGTGAAAATATTTCCGCACGTGCCAGGAAAAAAAAAGAACCTGTGACCGCAGGTCACTTTTGTATCGAGGGTGTTTACAAAATTCTGACATTCCTGAAAACTTTAGAATGAAAAAAAAAAAAACGAAAAGAAAAAGTCACAGCGAAAAAGGGATTAAGATTAAAATGCTTCGGTTTCTCATTATTTCTCCCCATTAAATTTAAAACTTATTCCCAACATAATGTATATTATGGAGAATTTCATTACTCTTCGCATTTAAGGGCTGTCATCGTGATACTAATTTTAACTTCATATATATATATATCGTTAAAAAATACGCTAGATTTAGCTGCTTCAGTTTGTGGAAGGAAGATAGCTCAGTGATAGAAGCTCTGACTGACACCAAATAGGTTAAGTTTCGGTCCTGGTTTGGGGCATTTGGATGTCTACTCGCAATGAGGCGCTGTGATACAGCGAAACAATACTGTCTGCGAATGACACACACATGTATATATATATATATGTCTCTGTATATATGCTTCTCAGTCTGTGCGTATATATATATGTTTGTGTGTTTTTTGAGTGTATATATATATATGTGTATGTATAATAATGCCTTATAATAAGACAGTATGTACGTATGAAAAGCGGATATACATACAAATACTATCAAAAACGCACACACATTAAACGGAAACAGATATAAGAACATAGAGGGATCATTAAAAATAAGAATGCATATATCTTTCTTTTCTCGGATCAATCTTAATTGTTTTATTACTCTTTAATCCGAAGAACTTTCTTACTACCAGTTCAAGAAAGATATTTGTATCCCTAGTACCCAAAAAAAGAGAATTTTTGCATCGAAATCCATGTTGGTATAGGGTGTTGTAAACAATGTACTTAATTTATTTTTAGATTTAAAGAGATAAATCTGATTTATTGACACGATTCCTACTAAACCGGTTCCTCCAATTTCCGCTTCATAGCCATAATCCATTACATCAAATGCACATCCAAGCTTACAGCAACATTTAGGTACTGACCAGGCTTACATTTGCTGAGTGAGCGTACGAGAACAGATGCATCATATATATATATATATATATATATATATATATATATATATATATATATATATATATATATAAAGATATATATTTTTATATAGCAAGAACAGTATTAGGATACTGGTAAGAAAAATTGGGAAAACTTTACTTGCAATTCGTTTCGTCCTTCACAGCTTAACCGGACTAAATTATAGTATTATGGTATGTTGACGAGACATGCGCACGACAAAGGGATTCTCGGTATTTTAGAATTTACATCTTACTGAGTTTTCACAGAAGTAAATGCTATAAATAATGGAGATAATAATTCCCCATGGCGTAAATATCAAAAGTCATCTACAGTAAATTGGTTATTACAGCATTTCGCCATTCCTAGCAGATCATCAAATATTAAAGTATGGAATACCTACTTAGAAAAGTGACGGAAAGAGAAAAAAACCAAACTTTAAATGAATTCGGCCAGATACATAAATAAAAAATACCCTTCGTTATGATCATGTGTCGTCCTACCAACATAACAAAATTTAGTCGGATTTTATTCGCGTGTAAGCAGTTTTAAAATATATGTTTCCATATTTGTCATTTATTTTGAAATATATTCTTATATTAAAATTTAAATTAAAAAATTAAAATTAAGGGTAGCGGAAGCGTAAGAAAAATCAGTCAAAACGATTATTTATTGAAATAATGTTTCAAGCTTACGTCATAGCATATTTGGTCATGTATTCTCATATAAGAGCAATATTAGTTTACGATTAATTAATTACGGTCGCTTTTCTAAAAAACGAAAATTATACAGCTGTCTAAAATATTGCCCCCAATAACAATTTCGTTTTTGTTAAGGACTTCAAGATCTATGGCACTGTTCATTTCTCGGATGCTGTCCTGTTTTGCGGATCGATTCTCTCTTTGCAGTAAGTAATAACCATTGTTGTTTCTAAATGTATATTACTAAAGTGTCAATTTATGATTTCACTCCTGGTGATGATTTTATGTTGCAAATTTTCATTAACAAATCTGTCATTCATTGACAGGCACCTATAAACATTTTGGTTAAGACGATAATCACTAGAGACACAATTATCACAGTTCAAATATTTTTACGAATTCATGAAGTTGTTTGATTATTTAAGTAGGCATAGTACTGAACAGATATGTCAATTTGCGTACACATTAAGAATTACTTCAAAGGTGTTTTTCAAAAGCTCAATATTTAAATTATTGTGGCTTCGAGTTAGGGAGGAATATTCATATGAGTAATATTCATATGAAGTGGATATACATAATAATATGATAACTAACTGGACAAAGACATGTTCATCAGCAAGGTGAATAAAATCCAAAAAGGGACACTGATGTTAGAGAAACAACAAATACCATAGATGTATTGAACCAATCGAAAAACTATTCCACGGAAAAAGAGAATAACCGACAATACCAAGAAATAATGAAGGACCAGAAATATAGAAATCTGAAGTGGAATCTGTAATGACAAAATTGGTAAAATGAACAGAAACAAAGCCACGAGACCAGTCGGAATCGTAATAAAGATGGCAAAAGCATTAGGTAAGTTCGGTATTGCAAGGTTACAGACATAATAATTTAAATATACAACAGTGGCGATATCTAAGTGGATCCATATTTATACCACTGCGTAAGAAGCAACACGGAAACTAAAGAGAACTAAACCGGACAATCAGTCAATAAAGACAAATACAAAAAATTATGATCCTAATATTGAATAGAGAGCGCAACATAATCAGACCGGAAATAGGTCAGGAACGTTTCCGTTTCTTTAAAAACACTGAAAAATGTAATACGATATTTATGCTCAGAATGATATGCGAATGAAAAATGCAAATGCAAACGGATGTATACCTCTTTTTAGAGATTATGCATAAGGGTAAGTTACTATGAACTGTAGGAGCTTTCTATTAACCTTGACATATTTGGAAAGATTATTAGAAAAAATTTGAACATAGATTGGCATCAAAGCGCCTGCATATGAATAGGAAACAATTTCAGTAAATATATTTGCAATTTGGATGAGCCAGCTGAAATATCTATGTTATAAAATGAGAAAAGAGAGATTGGAAAATTTGATACTCAATGGGGAGATTGAAGGTGAGATAGAGGATCATATAGCGCACTTGGCGTGATTGTATGAATTGATGGAAGAGGAAGTTTTAATAGCGATAACAACAAAATTTATAAAGATCTTCAAAGGATAGAAAATTGTGAAGAGCAAAAGACCTGACGGAACACAGGACATAGTAAAAGAAGAACTGGAAAAAGCATCGTTGGGATGTGAGGCCAAATATAGATTCATTTCTATAAATATAACATTTCTTATCCCGTTGCTAAAGTGACATTGATTCATGTAGAATAAAGTTTCTGATGTGAGCCTCTTTTAAGCTGATTTGAAATGATTTGTTTGGAACTTTGACGTTGTTTAATGGTTAGCAAGCTTGTCTTCCTTGATCAATTGCAACTGAATAGGGAGATAAATTCTCACAGGATTGCCCCATATTTGCGGTATTGTGCCATATATAAGCCCCGCTGAGAACGTCATCATTTGAAATGTTGATATGGAATATTAGGTAACACGTAATGTAAAAGAAAATATCAGAACTTAATAATTAAAGCTTATTTTGCCGTAAGTATTCAAATGTCTGTATCAAATTGATAATTTTTTTAAAATTCAACAAACTTTCATTCCAAAATATTATTTAAATTTACCATTTTTCTTGTTAGCATATTGAAGATTATTAATTAAAATAGCGCAGGTAACTTCGTAATTTGGTTACGTTTTTTAAGAATAGTCTGATTTCGAAATGAGTGTTCTTCAACGCTGTAATATGCTTCAAAGAATCTTTGAATGAAATATAAGTTTTAGGATTTGAAAATATTAACTTTCGTATCTATTGGGAGTAAGGGTATAGTTTATATATAGTTAAATGGAGTCCACACGCACGCACGCACACGCACACACACACAAAAGCTAAAATCAATTGATGAATTACTTCTTCAGTTTCCATACTGAGGATTTACCCAACTTTGGCCTATATATATATATATATATATATATATATATATATATATATATATATATATATATATATATATAAATAACTTATTTTATGTGTGTTCATAGGTCCTAGTAATTAATGATTAGGTTTGAAATTTATTTTTAAATGGAATTGCTGGTGGAAGATGTCATAAAATTTACAACTAACAGCTATTATGCAAAAAGAATAAAAATAAATAAAAAAATAAACGAACAACGTAGCAAGAATGGGAGGTTTTAAAAAATATTCAATTGTGGTCGATAAATATATTTTTATTTATTTTCATAAAAACAATGATACATTAATATTTCATGACTGATCTGTCTTTTTGTCTTCAGTCACTTTCCCAACGGCGTAATCTAGTTTCTAAGTGTCTTTTCTATATATACTTTCATGGTAATTTTTCGGATGATCTTTACGCTATGATACGTAGACTTTATGAATTTAAGCGTAGTACTTGTTTGGCGGAAATTACTCATCAATTTACAATTGCATTGGCAAGATATAAACATAAGTTCAATACTGTGTCATTTCTCGCACTTCTTGCTTGTCGGATTTTCCTCCAGCGTCAATGTTTCCAGCCAAATTTGATTTTAAAAAATGTAAATACAATGCCAATCGTTATCTATTGTCTTCTTAATTACACCTGTATTTTTACTGCGTGTTAATAATGTTTCTCTTATACTTATTTTATCACATTCAGTTATACCATGAGTCTTAGTGGCATTACTACCTTGCTTGGAGAGATATGATATAGAAAGAAACAACGAGAAACAAACACGGCCATTTTTCTTATCACTTTTCCGCCAAAAGTCCGCGAAATCCTCTTCTCAGCTACAAATCATTGTTTTGTGTTCGACCTTAGTGTCAGACTCAATTCATAAAAAAAGACATTCTTTACGTGTTAATTAACCTGCAGGTGAACTCCATCTAAACTGGAAATATGTTCCACATTACAGAGAAATGGATGTCGTAGCAGAACATGATCAATATTACAATTCAAATAAAAAAAATCAAGAAAGGTGAGGAAGATATTGAGATCGATAAATATATGGAAAGGGAACGTGTTGCAAAGATGGTGAAGATAGAAATATGTCGTTCAATGCAATAACGCTAAAGAGAAATGAAGAAAATTGACTGGGATAAGTTCATGCAAGAATACTGGAAATTCAATCACTTCCGAGTAACTATGACATTGGTCTTGTCTAATGCGATTGATACAGACATACAGAGAAAATCAATCATCTACACATACATAAATGCACACACACACACACACAAACACACACACACACACACACACACACACATATATATATATATATATATATATATATATATATATGAGAAATGCTTTCTGTGAGCAAAAGGTAAATAGTGAAATGAACTCCTAATCATTTACAGGCCATTATATGTACGCTGTACGAAATACCTTACTAAATCAATGAGTACATTTGTCTTTACAATATATGTATTATCCGATGGGACACCTCGAGGCGGTGTAATGGTTAGCAAGCTTATCTCGCTAGAACAATTATGACTGAGTATTGAGTTCGATCCTCACTAGGCGCCCCCCTACTTTCGGCTTTGTGCCATATCTAAGCTACGCTTTGAAAATCATTATGTGTATTATCCGAAAAAATAACGAATATCATTAATGGACACAATTAAAACACCTGTTGTGGATGATGTGTAAAAGGACACTCAGCGTTTCGTTTACATATATATATATATATGTGTTTGTTTGTTTTGGGTCAGCAATGTTATATAAGTTTCGTTAGAAATGAGTGCCAATGTTTCAGTTTTATAATTATTTTCTTTTCTGAACATATAGTATGTCGATATTATCCGAATGTTTTGTATGTACGAGAGATTTCGGCTATTCTTTTAGCCGTTATCATGGATGAATTTATTTTTACTTTTAACTGAATGTATGGATTTTTGTTACGTATTTATCTAGAATTTTAGCAATTTTTTAATATTTTTCAATCACAGCACATTGTTGCCGTGTTCATAGTTTAAGTCATAGAATTCTAGCTTTTTTTTTATTAATAATTCTCCCATTATATATTTATCACTTTTTACATGTGAATGACGCTATTATATTTGTATTTTCTACGAGTGAATTGCGGATCTATCTTGGTAGGTCTCTGTGTGTGTTTAAATAAAACATAACTAGGATAGAGAGATGTAAAGTGTGTTTTCTTGTAAGGCATATAGTGGTATGTTCCATACAATTATTCATGACTTTGGTTTGATTAGGAATACATCATTAATATATATATATATATATATATATATATATATATATTGTGTGTGTGCGTATACACCAAACGAAAAATAATGACGTACCCCCGCTCTCTCTGCACACACACACACACACACACACACACACACACATATATATATATATATATATATATATATATATATATATATATATATATATATATATATATATATTTTTTTTACATGGACAGAAATCATTAATAACTTATGAATACTAAGCAACATTTTCAAATTAATATCTTGTCATTTTTTTTCCCCAAAGATTTTCACCTTAAAACGAGATTGGATTAGACATTTTGACAAGTTGTGGCCTCGGGAGTTGCTTCATAATATCTCCAAACATAACATCTTTGAAAGTGTTTTCGCAACCTTCAAATCAATTCTCCCATGAATGGTCAATCTTTCTGAACCTCTTATCTTCATGGTGATGCCCTTTATAAATTCCTCTCCTATTCTTTTTTCATTAAATATCTTCCTAGGAAAACTTTCAAATCATTAGTAAATATTAAGACAAACGATATGACTGATTATGGACGAGTTTCTATGTATCACAATGCATGGAGACATGCAGCTGGTTTTTATCTGACCTTGTCCTAGTAGCTTAATTGGAAATAACTGTCGTGAAACCTTCAATGAAAAAACAAACGGGTATCGTTTTATCATGAACCCTCAGACTCTGAATTTTCTTCAGTCAAAATGAAAGCTTCCTCTCTTAATGAAGCTGTATGCTTTGAATGTTTATTGTTCGCTGTAGCGTTCAATTTTGATGCATTTATAAAACCCTTTGTAAAGATACTGGAAAACTGTCGGCTCTTCTGTCGCCAATATCCTTACTCCAGCAGAGAAGTAACACTAGTTATTATTATTATTATTATTATTATTATTATTATTATTATTATTTTAATCATTCAACCCCAAGCAAGGCTGGAAGACACTAGCACGCAAAGGGTTTCAGAGTAGGAGCGAGAACAAAGAGTAATGATAGAGGAAATGATGAAGAGACGGTTAGGGGATAGATCAGGGCATCCCAAGACGTCGATTGACGTTACATTTGAATAGTTGGAGATTATAGTTATCAGGCGAATAGTGAAGTTAGGGAAGCAGAAGAGACGGCTACATTTAACTGTTTCGGAAGTGAAAGTGTGACAACGAGATGTCAGGCTAGACGCTTAAATTCCTGAAGCCTAGAAACCAGCGAAAGCAGCTCATCGGAGCAGTTAACATGAAAGTATTTTTAAAATACAGAGGGAGGCGACAGCACCTCTCTGACTGAGCGACTGCAAACGAGAAGACAGATCAGGGCCAATTACATTGCATATACGTCTTTGGATTTTATCAAGGGTATCCAGATCATATATAGCCGCTATACTCCATGCAAGGGCGAAGGGTTGATTTGTAGATTTGAATGATCATCTCCGGCGAGAAAAAATTCCGGGCGCGGCATAGGGAGCCAAATTACCTAGCGGTAGACGAAGCTATTGACTCAATGTATTCGTTCCATCTTAAGTCAGCGCACAATGTGAGACCGAACAGTCACAAAGAGATGCTTTCGTGGAGTTGAGACTCAGACATTCTAATGGGAGATAGGGATGGTTCTCTCTGGTGAATAATAGAGACCACTTTTTTTTTTTGAGGCATTAAAGTTAACCAGCCAATACCTGCCCCAGACAAACGGCCAGGCTAGTTTTGTCAGCGACACTCGATTTTTTTTGAGGCAGGAGAAGTGTTGTCCGCATAGATGCCTAATTGGGAATCTATGGCATCAGGAAGATCGTTAATGAGGATAAGGGTCAGAGTAGGGCCTAGGATGGTACCTTGGGGAACACCTGCGTTCATGGGATAGGAGCTAGAGGAGAATCCGTTGAGAACGAAGTTCAATGTACGGTTTGACAGGAATGATTGTATTAAGTCGAACAATAGACATGTAATTCCATGACCCTGAAACTTGTGAAGAAGACCGGCATGTCAAACCCTATCAAACGCTTTGGAGATATCTAGAGCCACGGCACGAGCTTCTCCGTTATTATGAAGTGCTTGGCAAACAATTCAATTTATGATCGTAAGCACATCAGCTGTAGAATGGGCAAAGCGGAGACCGTATTTCTTGTCGGAGAGCAAATTATGGGATGTCAGGGTCATAACCACTTCGGCGTTGATTAAAGCTTCAAAGGCTTTACCGAAGAGTGGTAGGAGACTGATAGGACGGTAATTAGAAGGGTCAGAAGGGTCTCCAGAGTTCTTAAAGACAGAAACAACGGATGAGGACTTCCAACATGTTCGAAAACAAGATTAATTGAGTCAATAGTTATATAATTTGGAGAGGGCAGGGAGCAGTTCAGGCGCACATTTCTTCAGGACAATTTAGAGATGATGCCCAGAAACGATGACGGGGTTATGTGCAATTCGCTCAAGTGAGCCTCAGTTCGAAGGGGGAAATCGTGTATGGGTACACCGGAAGAGTGTAGAATTGAAACTGAATGAGGATTTCCGAGCAAAGCATTCGGCCTTGTCGGCAGAAGACGTCAGAACCACAAACTGGTTGAACAAAGGAGGTATAAAGGCCTTGCTATTAAGTACGCATTTGCAGAGACGCCAATAATGCTTGGAACCAAATTTGCCAGATATAATACGTTCTTTCATTCGAGCAGCATATAGAGACTTTGCTTCTTTGAGGACACGCTTACACTCGTTACGGGCAGAGACAAAGAGCCATCTGTTACAATCAGACATGTCGCTAGGACAAAGATGGAAAAGGTGATTCCTATGGGCAATGGCAGCTGAGCAAACAACGGAGAACCAGGAGGAGGAGGGTGATTTGACCTTATATTTCCTTGAGTGGATGAAAGCCTCGATTCCAGCTTTAACCCAGGAGGAGACCTCGGAAGCACATTCTTGAACAAGGAGCGAGAAGACAACGTCCCAGGGGACGTCGCGAATGAAATCCCGGAACGAGTCCCAGTCTGATCATTCATAGCAGATCGATGTTCTATTGGTAGGAGCTACTTTGCAGGGGATGGAGTTGAAGCAGATGTTTACAGACACTACAGCGTGATCGGAGTTGCCAAGAGGGCAGAGCTGCGTGGCGCTACAGGACTCGGGGATGGAGATAAAACATAGATCAAGAAGAGAAGCATTATCATCAAGATTGTAGAGAAAACGTGTAATCTCAGAATGAAGAGGTATTGCCGAAGACTTCACACGTCACGGGAGAAACAAAAGCCTTCAGTACAGAGGCCAGAGAGATAGGAAGAGAGAGATCCGGGAACCCCTTCTAAACAAGAAACAAGGTGTCCAAGAGAAGTGGGAGGAGTACTGACCGACGGCAGGGAAGCCTACCTACTCCTATTACATACAAAAAATAGGCTGCAGCTGAAACGTTCGAGTTGACAACTGCAGAAATACTTACCAGTGGAAGGGAATGGGATTTTGTGTTTATGCCTTAAGTTTTAAATTAGTATAAGTCCCATTGTCCTATCCTAAATAACATATTTGGTTTTCCCGTATAGCAGATGCGGCATAGATGTTTAGTATATATGGTAGCTAGCTTTTACTAATTTCCGACTTCCATTCTCATGGTCAGATAGTGGATTGTATAGGCTGACTTTATATGGCACTAAGCTTTTCAGTTTCAAGGAATTCAGAGGCTTGGGGTCTTCGCTTTCAAAAACATAGACAACTGAATGACAGATACGGCAAAACATTTCCACGCTAGTATCAATTTTATCTAGCAGAATTAACATCCCACTACTACAGAAGAATGCAGACATCTTAGGCCCACTTACTGCCCAAGATGATTATTTTATTATTATTATTATTATTATTATTATTATTATTAATAACAATAATAATAATAATAATAATAATAATAATAATGTTTCCATGGATTTCTGTTGTATATACATTTCTTTGCGGGTTCCAACCAGAGATCTAGGATCAGAAATGGCTTCACGACATATTACACTGATCATTTGTGTAAAAAGAAAAACAAAAATCTAAGAACACACACACTTTACATGGATAAAGTTTAAAGGTTTTCGTAATGTATGAACTGTATTTACGCGTATTTTTTTTTATTTCTTAAAGGCATGCGTTATCAGGAATCCCTTCAATATATCTATCGGAATATTTTCCATTCAATCCGAGGACTCAAACTACAACTTAATTATTCTTGTCTTCATAAGCCACATTTTTCATATTTCCACTTCAAGATCCTTTTATTTTGATAGTTTTTCCCAATCTTCAAAGGTACGTTACAATCGGAAAAAAGTCTGTCATGTTAATAAGAAAACACATTCTGTTTTTGTGGATTTTTGTGGATTTTTTCTGGGCGATTAAATTTGATTATTCTGCCTATGTATATTGTAAAGCCCCATAAAAATGTTACAGGTTCTGTCTTTGTAATCGTGTTTGATTGATGTTAATACCACTTTCTTGCAATTTCCTTCTCGTAAATGTTGCATATTTGTTTACATAGATAATTTCTATAATGTTTATCGTTGCTTAGAAATTATCTATATAAACAATCACAGACTATCATCACTGTCTTGTCCGTATATAGCTTAATATGTTGTAATTGACATCTTTGATAATGATTTATGTAAGCCGAAAGCTTAGCTAATCTACGAGTTTAAAAATAAACCTAGGCGCATCCCTCTAGTAACCACTTTCAACACCAATCTGCCGATAATATCCCAAATAATCAAAATCCGCTGTGAAATACTACATCTTAAACCAGACCTAAAAAAGAATGTGTTTGAGGAACCCGGCGTTCTAGCATAACGTAGGCCTAAAAACCTAAAGGAAATTATGGGTAGTAAAAACATTTCAGGGGACATGTAGTAAACCAAAAACAAAAACAACAGGATTTTCCCAACCATTTAACTATAAAAAGAGCTTATGCTGTAAACACATTAGACACAGGAATTCATTAACTAGATCAGTCACTAAATCTACTTTCAAAGTCTACCACGACTCTAACTGTAGATGTCAAAACATAATTTACCTCCTAGAATGCACACTATGCCAGAAAGAATATGTAGGAAAATTTGAATGGCCCTTTCACTACAGAACTGATAATTATCTCAATCGAATTAAGTCGGCTCCCCATGAATGATTATTACCTGTAGAACAACTATTCCGCCTACAAAAACAAGATTGTAAAACCCATGCCAAATTCACCATAAATTAAAAAATAGAAACGTTCAGAGCAGATAACATTAGAAAGATTTTAGGACATGAAAATAAGTGGATTCAGCGGCTAAAAACGCTCCAACCAGACGGGCTTGATCACATATTTAACACTTATACCCATACCCTTACTAATATACACACTTACACACATCATACTCACTCACTGATGAGCCAAAGGATAACACACATCCATACAAAAGTACACACTTACACTCATCATACTCAATCACTCCATAAGAACCAAATAACACACACATAACAGAGAATCATCCCCTTTCCAGGAACCAATAAAACTGTCAAAATGACAAAGAAATATTCAGAGCAGCATGAATCCACACAGCTCTTATCTTAAATAACAACTTAATGCAGACTGTTTGACCAAAAGAAGGACTGAGCAAAATTCATGTTAAAAAATAAAAATAAAAAAAAACAATTAAAAACTACAGACAAAAGTTCATTTTCACCATCAAGTCATTCATGTCTGTAGTTCACTGCTACAAAGAAGCAGATTTTTTTTCTCCTGATGATGGCCATGCTGTGCAAAACTAGTCGAGGAATCTAACTGAAATAATAAAAACAAAAGAATATTAATATACAACTCAGTGTGTTTGAAGATTTTAATTTTTTAATATTTTTTATTGCTCAAAACACACACACACACAGACACGCACACACGCACACACACACACACACACACACACACACATATATATATATATATATATATATATATATATATATATATATATATATATATATATATATACACAGTGTATGTAAATATAATAGTCGACGCTGAGGTCAACACCTATAGTCGAGAGTCTGTTTCATGCTTGAAATATATTAGGTTGTCCCTCAGTAACTATAAAATTAAACATTTTATTCACATTGACGTGGGTTTAATATTTTCTAACTAAATCAAATAATCGATAATACAGTTTGCATTGTACTTATTGTAAGCAAGAAGAATTATTATCAGAAAGAAGACAGAATTATTCTTGTCAGCGAAAGACAAAGCTCAGGATGTTAGCTACGTATTCCGGCCATCAAAACTGTGTTTATTTTTTACAGATTTTTACAATCTAGACTTGTTACAGACTACAAATGTGATAAACGAATACAAAAACATATACTAATAGAGGATTTTATCTCCAGAAAACTAAGCACATTATCAAGATATGTCAATATCGTTAGAAATAAAGAAAAGACTGCTTGATTGCTATGTTATACCCCGTCACTTATATGATGTTCAAACTTTTCACAGATGAAGAAGAGACCCGAAGCAATGAGAAGTTGCGATAAAAGCTGATAATACCATGGCAGCAACGAAAAAACATTTATGAAAATACAAACATCAAAGTAAGAAAAACAGTCAGAAAGAGAATAAGAAGGAAAGAAGAACTAGAGAATAAGACACGACTATGACACACTGAAATAAGTGAAGAGAAAGAGCGAGTAACCTTCAGAAAGATTTTGTGTTGATGGATAATAACACAAGGACAAGTGGGGCCAAGTTAATAAGAAAACTTAGACAAAAGAAGTTATGGAGAGCTTTTACTGACGTGTCATCTTACACACACAAAAAGAAGACTCTAACTTGTAATCACGTTGCTGTTATAAACGGCAAAATGACTTCAGTCAAAATAAAGAATTTATAACTATTGAAATTGGCATGAAACCCAACCCCGTCGTCGAAGTTGCTGTTTAATTATTAAGCTGAAAAATGTTGCAAATTGAATCTTTAGAAAGACATTGTTCGGCATACATCATTTTTATCACATCATATCGTGCTGAGTTGACGTCATTCACGATGCCCATGTTTGTCAATTGTATTCAATTTTGAATCAGCTGGAAATTATCTGGCTTTCCTTTAATGAACAACCCGACAGGATTCCTCAGTTTATTTAGAAGCAAATAAGTCCACACAGCTCACAGCGCATTAAGAGAAAGAAATATAATATTGTAATATATACTTTTTGAATATGTGATAAATTCGTTTTATTTTTCTCTCTCTGCATTAACTCTTAGAAGATATGTGTCTAAATTTTTATGCATCTGAGCCATAACCGTGTATAGTGCAAAGTTTGTATAGTACGGTACAACATGTACTGCATCCATAGTACCAAGACAGGGCAAGATAGTTTTAGATTTTCCCTTCTCAAAGAACTCAGTCAATCCTGCTATTTAACCATTTATTATTATCACGTAATTGAATGTAATGTTATTTTGAACACAACTCTCTGTTTCCTTAATTCACCGTACCACCTGTACATGTGCTAGTATTTTAAACAAAAAATAGGTGCTAACACAAGTGATATTCTGAAATGTTTAAAATCATGCATTTCCTTTATTCTATAGTCAGGTAAATAGTCTTGAAGGAGTTAAAACTAATGAAAGAAAATTCAGGGATCTTCTTATAGACGGTATATATTATTTCAACATTTATTTTAATATAATTATTTGCGGTTACCGGTGAGGTAATCAGGATTGGTTTGCTGATTTCAAATTACAGGCCTTGGTTCAAATATGCTTATAAACGCATGAATCAGACTCTTCTTATCGCGTCAAGCGAGCGTTTACGATCAGGGCAGACGGACTTCTCGAACCTTGATTACGGAGAGCACTATAAGACACTTTTGAATCCACAATCGCTTGGTCATTGGCTCGAATCCTACACGGTAAAAAATGTAATTGCCACGGTATAAAAAAGTAATTTCTTCGGAAAATGACATCAGCAAAACTTACTGTAGTGAGGTTGCGGCTCTATATTCCATAGCGGTCAACATAATTTAACATAATAATGTTGTTTATTCAGTCTGTTTTGTTATTATATGGCTTAAAAACTCTACGATTATGCGCTGATAATATATATTTCTTTGATATTATGCTTTTTTCTGTTTCTTTGCACACACATATTCACACACGTCCACATGCACATATGCACACACACGCATACAAACACACACACACACACACACACACACACATATATATATATATATATATATATATATATATATATATATATATATATATATATATATATATATATATATCGTATATAAATATAAAATTCGACACTGAGGTCAACACCGATCGGCGAGAGTTTGTTTCATGCTTGAAATATATTAGGTTGTTCAACAGGAAACGACGCACTTTATAGAGATGAATAACGAATAAAACCCTTCTGAAATGTTAAATGATTAATTTATTTAGTTGAACCAGGCACCATGTTGATGAATGACTTTTCCAACTGACCTCTAAATTCTTGATCACATCTTCAAAACATTGTCATGTTTTGATGTGATAAACTGTTCAAGTGTTTCGATTACCAAGCTTTTCGTGGAGAATATTTCTTTGGGTATGAATAGCTAAAAAATAAGTGATAATCAGTAGGAAAGATATCAGGTGGATGTGGAGGATGAGGCAACATTTCTTAATTATGTAACGTTTGAACAGTTGATTGAGAAGCGTGCAGCCGTGCGTTGTCATGCAGCAAAATTGGGTCATACCTATCCACAATTGTCGGATTCTTCCTTTTCAATTTTTCGTTGATACACTAAATTTCTCCATAATACCCGATTGCAGTTCATGGTTACCCTTGAGGCAAGAATTAATAATGTATAACCCCTTTGAAAGACCACCATACAGTAAGCATTCATATTTGAGGGTGCAGTAGAGTTTTGCCGTATTTCTTTTTTTGGTAATTCACTTGTATCTAACCACAGGCCTACTCTCTTATTGTTGTCAAATAGTATACATTTCTCATCACATATAATGATTCGATGCAAAAACCGTTCTTTTTCCAGTCGGGAAAGCAACAGATAGCACACCTCAAAGCGACATTTTTTTGTATTTTTTTTTAGTCTCTTTCAGTTCACGCGGAACAAACCTATCCACTTTCTTTATTTTACCAATTGCTTTCAAGTACCAAGAAAGAGTTCTGCGAAATGTTTTGTGTTCTGGTGCAAGTTTTCGGAATGTAGATCTCGGATTTTGATAAACCAAAGCATTCAATTGATCATGTCTCATACCGGATCGTGGTCTTCCCTTTAATTTAGTTTTAATACTATAACCTCTCGAAAAAAAAAAAAAATTCTGAAACCATCTCTATACAGTTCTCATTTCAACAATACCATTACCTTGATATTCCGAAATCTTTCAGAGATAGAATGAACCAGTTTGTACTCATACAGTAAGATTACTCGACATTGTTTCATTGCAATCATTTTCATTGAGAGTAACAATAAACCGAAAAATTATCTAGAAAGAAAAAGATTCAGGAATTAGTTAAGAGATATTTATATATTATGGAGGGTTACTTCGCTAGACGACCAGATCAGCATCCAACTAAAGTATGTCTTATTTCATGTGCGACAACATGTTATAAGTTTTGAAGGTTGCGTTCAAGCATGAGAACAGACAGTTGCCTTTCGGTGTTGAAATCATTAATCAGTTGCAGCGTGTATCAGAATGTCATTAAATAACTTTGCTCAATTTTGAATTTACAAAGTATCCCTCTCTTAAGCTGGTATTGTGTGGTTTGGTTGGTTTTACGGCCTATCAATCTCGATGATGTTATTTATGGCTGACAAGTTTCTTACTGCTGACATCATCTTTTCTTCAAAAATATATAGCTAGCGATATTTTTTTCAAAAATTATTTGCTGGTATTTTTTTTTCCTAAAAATGTATTGCTGGTAATATTATTTCTTCAAAAACACATAGCTATTAATAAATTTCGCAAAAATGTATCGCTGGTTTTAAAACAAATTTTTACACTTTCATAGTGTTTTGACCCCAATTTGGGTGATATTTGTCCTTAGCTGGGACCCTAACAATTGGTAAGCTGGTTGGAAACAAAGGGTATTGCCAGTTCATAATGTTCGAAGAAGGAAGATTTTCGCATAGACTTGCAGGTTTTATTCGCTCGAAGCCATATGTAATCACTGATCTGAAATAGTGGTTGTATAGTTATTTTCCAAGCGTAGCTTAGATGTGGCACAAGGCTGAAAGTATGGAGCACCCAGTGAGAATCGAACTCACTACTCAGTCGTAATTGTTCTAGCGAGACAAACTTGCTAACCATTACACCACCTGGAGGTGCCCAAAATAGCAGTTGTATAAAGCTCATAGGTTAGATATCTCTGAACGGTTTTGGCGCCATACATGTCATCATTATGAAGATATTTGCCATCTAATGCATTGACCTATGGAGACATAATCAATGTGAATGTAATATTCAATAATTAAATTACCTAAATTGCTTATTAAATAAAGCATGCCATTAACTGAAGTGGAAAACAATTTATTTAATTTAATTGTGAATATGGAATATTTTCTTTTTTAATATTGTGATTTTTTTTCTACAATATTATATTTTATGAAAGTCACAGTATCAAGAAGACATCCACCCATCCAACTGCTCTGGATCAATATCTGTATTCATAAGTATGAATATATGTATCATGTATATTCTTCAAATGTATATATGAAATGTAAATTTTCGCAATCTGATGCATATATACTTAAGAACTAATAAAATTTATGTGGAGTAAGCGCAGATATGCGATGTTTATTTTATCAGTATGTAAAATGTTTCTTGTATTGTGGTAGCACAGCTTCTTCTACTACTGGCATCAATGCTGAATTCGTATCTTACCGATCTGACCTTGTTACTAGTGTAACAACTAGCGTATTTTCCCGCCAAATTTTAGTAACTGTTCTGCGTTAAAATCTGCTCACCACGTAGACCTTCCACGGCTATACTAAAATATTTCTCATACCATTGTATCTTTGATGATATTCTTTCATTTAGCATAATCAATTTGCAAAAATGAAATCATCTTAAATATTTTTTTTAATTTATTTTTTTATATTTTTTATATTAGTATTTTATGTCATCTTTATTGCTTATAATATTATTAGTAGTTAATTATTTCTTTTCTCTGCATAAGACTTAAAATCTAATTGAAAACCGGAATAGAATTAAAGAATATGTAATAATCATGCAATATTTACATTTCATTGTCAAATTCTAAATGGCCTGATCAGAACTAGGCTTTCATGTGGCGCCAGACAAATTTGCAAATAATATAGCTGTCAATTAAACACAATTGCTTCCTCGGGTCGATCTCTAAGTGTCGATTCTCGCGATTGAAGCCTGTATGTCTTAGAAAGGCTCATCATTCTTTGGACATTGTGTTACATAATAATAACCATAGATTTTTACCATATAACTGAAAACACGCCAGTCTCAACAGTAGCAACAACTAAAAAGTATAGTACATTCAACCCTAAATTTAAAAGGAAAAAATATGATGTTAACTTTTGAACTATTTCAAATAAAATATCAGGAAGTAATCCGCCATTGATACTGGAAAGAACAATGACATGAACTGATTTTTTTTTCCTAAAAATTTGTGTTAATAGAAATAATTGTTAATTTGATACTATATATATATATATGCACGGTCAATGAATGCCTAATTTTTCTTCATAATGAAATGTCTAATGTTACCATTACCAGTTTTAGTAGTTGTACTATTTATAATAGTAATATTAAGATGAGTCAGGTTCATCTTGCTGTATTGGAATCGCGTGAATTTCAAGTTTAAATGGTATTGGCTCCGTGACGAGCGCAGCAGATCTACGATCGTTAGTTAATGCATTCTGATTGCATGGTTGAACAATATCTTTGAACATTTCAGGATACATAATGTTATTATTTTTCCAATAAGGATATTAATAAATTCTTTTAAATTTAAGTGTTTTTAACTCTTACGTTTTCAAGGTAAAATTGTTCATGAGCAATTCCGTGTACATCAATTTTTAGTATATCACTTTGTAATATTTGCTTTGTAGATTTATTCATGGCTATAGCAAAACTGATGTATACTGGAAAGTGAAAAATCCAGTGTGAAATTCTATGCGAAAATATATTCTCCTCTAATTAAAATAGGTTATTCGTTGACATCGGCTGTAAACCATTTAACTACCATGTGTCCTCGCTTCGCCGCAGTTGTAACAAATTATGCAACGATGCTATTAGGGAACTTTCATGTTATTGCAATCTGTGTAGCGGTAAACATGAATGATCAAGGAATTCTAAAGGTCCTCGGCTAATAATCCATTTTTTCTGATGTATGACAGTGTCTATTGATTTTTAGATGCAATATTTTCTGAAAATAACTATATCAACCAATTCGTTTTATAGCCATAACCGCTCTCTCTAGTATTGGTATCTCATTCTCTCTGTCTATCTGACTCTCTGTCTCTTGCGGCCGTGCGCGCGCACACACACACACAAACACACGCACATGCGAAAACGCTTACGTGTAAAAATAATTTTCGTAGGCTTCACGGCAAAATCTTTATTGCCAGTTTACCCGATTTTCTGTGCTTATATAAGCGGAATCCATAGCACAATTACTGTCTATATTTCTCTTCCATCTTTTAAGGTTCGTAGGTAAGATGAGGAAAAATCTGTTCCCCGCCAAATCTGTACCTTACCCATTCTAGACAGTCAGTCTGAAGATATTAGCATTTGTCTAAAACAGCGAATATTTTAGACAAGTTTATCTTCTCCTTGGTATCAGTAGGAGAATCGTATGGATTACCCGAAAAAATATCATACCTCTCATTGCGATGTAGTTCATGGCCCATTTTATTGTTTTCCGTTCATCAAGTGCCAATGACCATTCGTCCCAGAAAATAATGCACCATTTTCACCCTGTCGATCTGCTTATTTCAAATGCAAGGATAGCATGAAAGTGAAAAAGAGCTGTATATATCTTGGATGGAAAACATGAGTGTACCTTATATCACTGATCATCTCAAAGACAATAATAGCACAAGCGGTATACGAGCTAGTAGAGAAAAAATCAGATCGACACGAGTCGGCTAATTTTAAAAAGTTAGAGACCGCATCAAACCCAATATATATATATATATATATATATATATATATATATATATATATATATATATATATATGTGTGTGTGTGTGTGTGTGTGTGTGTGTGTGTATATATATATATATATATATATATGTGTGTGTGTGTGTGTGTATGTGTCGTGTGCGTGCGCGCGTGTGTGCAAAAAGAGAAGCAAACAAACTAGGCATTTGAATACAATCCCCATAATATATATATATATGTGTGTATATATATATATATATATATATATATATATATATATATATATATATATATGAGAAATTATTTTATGTATGAATATATCTGTACAATTATGATTGTACGAAAGTTCTATATGTGTATTCATCTGTATATGTATATATGCAAGCGCATATATATATATATATATATATATATATATATATATATATATATATATATATATATATATATTAGTAGCAGATAGGAGTTCCAGCTATGAATGACCAAAAGGCAGTTAAAATACTTGAAAGTAAAATCGTCCGTGAAACTTGTGAGGTATATTTTTACTCCAGGACAGAAAGAAGGTTGGAGATGGCGAAGTTCATCTTGAATAAGTTTGACAATGATCTTGGAATTATATATATATATATATATATATATATATATATATATATATATATATATATATATGTGTTTGTTTGTATATGAGAATACTTACCCAGTTTTGCTACTTCTTGTTCCTGGAGTAAAATTAAAAATTTGGGCCATTTTCCAAGAGGAGAGCAACCCTGCTAATTCTACGGTATGATACCAGAATGAGAGAGACAGATTTGCATAAAAAATAATAAACACTGATGTTTATTATCAGGATGGAAATGAACATTTCGACACTGCGTTGAAACAGATATCACAGTGTAAGATACTCTAATAACATATCTTCCGACATAGTTCATGTTTTTTTTATGGAAATGATCAGATCATCATTGATGTGAGCATTAAATAGTGCGTGAATGACTGTGCAGGAGTGAAATATCGATTGTTATTTTGACTATAGAAATGCCATCTTCTTCTAGAGCTATTCGTCTCCAAGATAAAAAAAAAAAAATACCTTCACTTGTTTTGTCACATTCTCTTGCATCTGTTACTTTCCAGCAAGATGAATTTCTATCGAGAGCAGCATAATAATTATGAATCATCTGTGTTTTAACAATACGTTTCTTTTCAGGTTCTTGGAGCACAGATGATATGATAGATTTTCTTTTTTATCCAGGAGTGAATATTATTTATTACCCAGATTAAGAAATGTGCAGTTGGAAGCCCCCTTTATGTCGTTCGGTAAAATACACCTGAGACCTGAGGGATAAAGATAAATTGGCATTGTCTAATGAAACCCAATAGCTTCCTCAGTTTTAATTAAATATTTGGCTCTATGATCATGTATGTCAATATATGTGTGGCTTGAAAGAAACTCCTTTTGCCTATCTTTCCTTTCGGAAACTTATTAGAATTTGACTGTGATTATGGTGCTATAGTATTGTCGCTAATCATGCACCACTTAGAACTGCATTCAAGTATCAGTTTTCGATGAATATTTTATGAACTGTTATTTATAAAAGTGATATTCCTGTTAAATGTTGTAGTATTATCATATAGGCAAACACACACATATATGTGATATAGTTTTAAGGAATGCTATATTTATGGGTTAAAGTGCTCAATGACAGAAAGAGATCGTATGTGAATATAAAAGTGGACATTTAAGTCAATACTCTTAGACTACAGAGGGTTTCATGTTGAACGCAATCGTCAGGCCACAGTCGATAGCGTTTAGCAAGAAATAGATTGTTGCTTTAGGATGCTGACTTTAATGAACGCTTATATATATATATATATATATATATATATATATATATATATATATATATATATATATATATATTAAGGCATTAAAAACAATAAATGTTGTATTGTAGGCCATGATAAGTTTAAAATAAAACACACACAGTCGACCGGTTTCGTCCCCTCTCGTCAGAACTGTTAACGGGGAATTTAAATTATGAGGAAAAGAAAAAAGTCTGTCATGGGTGACATGAATGAATGGACAGGGGAAAAAAAATTAAATTATACCAACCAAACTGCTAGAAGCGCAGAAAAGCAAGTCCCAGCAAACAATCTCTTTGTTTGCAAAGAGCATGTTGCCTGGACCTGATGTAAAGCGACTCCAACACCTTAAGATGGAAAAGTGAGTGCGAACTGGCCAAGACGGAAAACCAGTTCACACTGAAATCCATCGCGCAAGTTGGATTCTTTATAAAATGATCCGCAATCGAAGCCCCATACGTGTTACGAATGGTATCGCCCAAAGAAAATTTTTTGTTTAGTATTATCGCAGGTACGTGTTGTTTAATTCTCACGTCCAACCGCTGTGTCGTTCTACCTATGTAGTCGCATCAACAACTACATTTGAAATAGTAAATAACAGAGTTAATATGGTGGGGGGGTAGAACATCTTTACACATAGATGAAAGTACGGACTTAGTTTGAAAGACAACACGAACGTTCGCTGCAAAATAACACTCACGTGAACTACATGAAATACGCTTGGCGAAGGATTCACTAATCCTACCCAACCACGGTAATCGAAGATAGACCGGACATTTACCTACTGAAGCAGGTTTGATTTTGTTGAACCTGGCGGTCTAATCTCGAATAACCGATTAAACAATGTTCAACGGACAACCATTGTTCGCAAAGATCTCAGTTAAACAACTGATTTCATGTTTCAAGGTGTTATCCGAACAGATCATTAACGCCCTATGCGTCAGGGTCCTAATCAAATTAATCTTTTGTTGTTTAGGACAAAAGGAGTCCCAACGAGTATATAGTCCTGTAAAAGTAGACTTCCTGTACACAGAGGTAATAAACAAGGAAGGAGTTCTTTGAACAAGAACATCTAAAAAAACTAATGAACCATTGACCTCCTTATCTACTGTAAATTTAAGGGCAGGATGAACACCATTGAGTAGGGAAAAAAATTGATCCACTTCCGATTCAGGGCTGAACACACAGAAACTGTCATCAACGTACCGAAAGTAAACCTTGGGTCGGGCAGAACATAACAAAAGGCTTTCTTCATAAAAACCCACAAAAATATTTGCCAACACAGGACCCAAAGGGGAACCCATCGCTACCCCATCGATCTGACGATACATGATATTGTCGAAACTAAAATCGACAAACATAGTGGCAAATTTCATGAGTTCAACGTACACTTCTTCAGGTATATTCGGAGGAGTCAAATCGCTACGATATAACATATCGCTGCAAATATCAATAGTCTCCGATAAAGGAACACAAGTGAAGAGGCTACAGATGTCAAAAGAACACATAAATCCATGAGTGGCATCACAATTCCGAATGAATTTGGAAAAAGAAAATGAATCTTTAATACAAAAGGAACTGTAATGCTGCAACACTGGTTGCAACATTATAGCAAGCCACTTTGCGACTTTATGCTGTGAAGACCCAATCATCGATAATATGGGTCTCAACGGGACACTCTCCTTATGAATCTTAGGTAATCCATATAGACGGGGACGAATAGAACCAGACGGTCTCAATTCCTCCGCCATTTTAGAAGAAAGAACACCACTTTTTACCCATTTGACAAGACGTTTCTGAAATCGAATTTCAGAAGTCAATGTAGAATCATGAGTGTCAATGGAACCAAGACGTTGAAACTTGGAAGGGTCATTCAATATACTTAACATTTTGTTAATGTGGTCATGGCGGTCCATGAGGACAACACCAGATCCCTTATCCGGTTTAGTAATAACCAAAGAATGGTTATTCTTAAGGTATCTAATAACCTTATGGTGTTCACTTCTCCATTTCGATTCAGAGAAAAAATAGGAGAACTAGCATAAGAATGAGCCAAATCATTCAATTTAGCTCGAAAGTCACTGGATTTATTATCAGACACCGGTTGAAGTTTCGAGAGTTGAGCATACAATACTTCAAAATCAGAAAAAATATTCTCCCTACTAATAGAAGTGAAAGGAATGCTAAAATCTAGGCTGTTGGCCAAGTTAGCAAGCTCAATCTCTGAGGGAGAATAAGAAGACAAATTCACTACATTTTTCGTAGCATTTGGTTCAACCATACAGCCAAATCTCTTGGAGATAAGTTGTTTTAACTTATTCTGAAAACTGCTAGCCATCTTAGAACGACAACGTGCAGATATCAAACCAACGTAACGGGCAAAGCGGATTCTATCAAAATAGGATAAATAATTACCTGCCTCACGCCAAAACAGATGATATCTTCTTTGTAGGCCCAAATCCTGGTTAGAAAATTGTAAGAGAAAATCCTTAATAAAGGCTCTCTCTATACTCCAACCAGACACCAACTTAGCCCTCCTAATCCGAAAGGAAATAAAAGACGGGCAAACCTGGTGCTGAAGACAAGAATGTAAAAAATTAGTCTTAACCTTCAATGTTTCAATTTTAGACCTAATCTGTAACAATTTATTCAATTTTCTCATTGACTCAGGGGAGTACATTTTCTTAAAATATTTAAATAGGTTTGAAACGGTACAAAAGCGTATTAAGGCATTAAAAACAAGAAATGTTGTATTGTAGGCCATGATAAGTTTAAAATAAAACACACACAGTCGACCGGTTTCGTCCCCTCTCGTCAGAACTGTTAACGGGGAATTTAAATTATGAGGAAAAGAAAAAAAGTCTGTCATATATATGTGTGTGTGTGTGTGTGTGTGTGTGTGTGTATATATATATATATATATATATATATATATATATATAAGTGATCATTGAAGTTAACACTCAGAGGCGACAAGCTGTTTCATGCTGGACGCAATTGTGAGGCCGAGGATTGCGTCCAGCATTAAACAGCCTCTGAGTGTTGACTTTAATTTTCACTTTTATATTTATATTTACTTACGCTCTATCTCTGACATTGTGCACGTTATCCCATAATTATAGTCCACCTTAGAACTATATTTTTATACACACACACACACACACACATATATATATATATATATATATATATCATATTTATGCAAGATGTATATATTTCATGTGATTATAAGTTTGTGATATACTTTTGCTTCAATGAATCATGCTAGTTCGCCACAGTCTCTTATGTACAGAACGGATAATTCTCATCAGGCATTATCTCTACTTCGGCCGGGGGCAGCAGTTAACTGGCACCTGCGGCATTCCCAAACGTGCCGAGTGGGAGTGTGCAATTTTTCAATGACTTCTCACCTGAATCCACGACAGACAATGGTGCTAATATGCTGAGCTCATATTATTTATTTAACTTGCTTTGATCATATCTTTACGTTTTAAAATTAATTCAAAGTGTGCGTGGGAAGAAGCTTATTCTGTTGTTTGTTTCTGAGGTTCTTATTTGGTGAGTGCCTGTTGAAATGATAATCCATCTAAGCTCCGTTCTCTGATAACATTTCTTCCAAATGGAATGTGCAAAGCATGGCTGTAATTTATGATTAACTGCAAACCGCGTCTTGATGCCCCAGTAAGATTTGTCTTAGAATCTCTGTTGGATCATACAGATATATAGAATAACGGAATAGCACCCTGGAAATATATCTTGATGCTGTGGAGTAAATAATACACACCCAGTAACACAAATGAACTAGGCAAGTGGCCTTAAATAAATAACGCCAAGTGCGGCGGTGTCAGTAGCGAAGAATTACTAACAGACGTCAAGGCGAGTGCCTAAGCGAATCATAATATTATGACCGTCGGGAATGTGTTATAAATGGCAGCGAGGGATCGAAACATATACGGAGTTGTATCTGTAAAACGAAAAAAGAAAAAGATGAAAATAGAACAGATATTTATCAAATATAGAATAATTTTTAGTCCAAGTGTTAAAATGCAACATCAGCATTAGCAGCAACAACAGCAGTTGTTGGAACTTCCGTAACAACAACAAAATTTAATTGAAGTATCCAAAATAAAAAAAAAATCATTAAGTTCTTTCACACCCGAAGCCGTGTCAAATGCCATAAGTGAATTCACATACAATTCAGATGATAGGATTCCATTTTCTGCTTATTTTAGAAGATACGAATAAACTTTCAGATCAGAATTCTGCAATTGGGAAGACGAGAAAAAAATAAGACTTTTGTTAAGAAAGAACATGAAAAATACGGTAATTTTGTACTACCGAAAAAACAGGAGAAATTTGTTTTGAGGAAACAGTAAATAATCTAACTAAATTCTTTAGCGAGAAAAATAAATCATTATTAAATACTCGTTATAAGTCTATGAATTTGACGAAAAAAGAAAACGAAGATTTTGTTATATAGGCTAGAATCGTTAAAAAGGAGGGTGAAAGATTCAAATTAAATGAACGAATTCCGGATATGTTTATAAGGTTAATTTTCGTTCAAGGGTTAACGGCGAAGAAGAATTCTGCTAGAATGCTAACGGATCGTTAGCAAAATTCAAAACTAAGACTATGAGAAATATCAGAAGAAAGTCAGAGAATCATTTATCTGAGACGCGGTACGGAGTAAATTAAAGAAAAAAAGAATTCTCATAGGTGCAAGCCCAAAAAAAATGTGGGAAAAGAAATTAATTCATGATTCAAATGTAGAAGATTATATCTCGACAACGATTGTCCTCTTAAAAATTCGAAATGTTACAAGTGCTGAATACTAGGGCATAAAAAGTCACATTGTAAAACTAAAGCAAAGAATGTTCTCACAGAAAAGATTTTGTACATTGCGTTGCGACAGAAGAAATAATTACAGAAAACCAAAGAAAATATATGTACGCGAACATTAATGATGTTTATATCAAAATGCGACTCGACACTGGTAGTGTTATCACAATAATCAGCGAAGCCAAATGGAAAGCAAACGGAAAACCTATATTAAAAAAAAACTTCGAAAATCGGACTTGGCGTGTCAGACGAGAAAGTATTTTTGACTGGAGGAATCTCTTCTAACATCTCATTTCATAACAAATGTGTAAAAGTTAATGCTCATGCGTTAAAAATATTACAAGCTTGTTCGGTACTGACGGAATAGAATTATTTATTTACCTATAAATATTTCTTGAAAAATATAAGTGGACAACGACCAGTTTTTAAAGAAAATGTGAAGATTCAAAGGAAGAATTAAAAAAAATTGTTTTACGAAGTTTGTCAGGTGAATTGGATTGAGTTTCCAACGTTAAAGCGAAATTTCAAATGAAAAAATGCCAAAGCCAGTGATTAACCTGAAAGGTATTGCACTGTTCGCAGCATTGAATCAAATCAACGAACAATCACACAGACTTGAAAAAATAGGTGGAATTGAAGAGTTTGGCCATTAAAAATAGGCAGAATCAACAGAGTATGTAAAGAAAAGTAATAATAAAATTCGTGTTTCTTCTGATTTTTCGAGGGTGTCATGTAAATATTTAAAATCTCATAAATAACCCTTATCACGTCCAGATGAAACATTTGCAAATTTAAACTTTGGAAAAAAAAATTCTCGAAGCTGGAGTTTTTTCTGAAGTGTACTTACATATACAAGTTGAAGAATGTTCAGAGTTCAACCGACTTCATTTTATGATAAATCTAGCTCTAGCAATATTTCCAGATGCTATTGATACTATGCTTGCAGATTGTCATTTCACAACTGCTTATCAGAATGATATATTAATTAAAAGTGTACCTACGGAACACATATCGGACATATGAAATGTGTTTTTGAAAAAAATAACAAAAATACAGACGATTTTTAGAACGTAATCCAGACTTGAACGCTGAATCAATATGCGACGGCTTACTGCTATTTACACAGAGCCGTAATACCTTGAATATTACAAAAGCGGATATTAAATGTATACCCAAAATAGATCAAAACATTGAAAAATCTGTAAAAGCGTGCAGAGGTTGTGCCCTGGCAGCAAAATCAACTACCAAGATATTACAACCTTGACCAAAGACATATACTCTGTTTCGATGTCCAATAAACGGATCACATTTTCTTGTGGCTGTGGATAGATTTACTAAGCGTCCTGAAATTTTTAAATGTAAAAAAAAACTTCTTTAGTTGCAGTAAAATTTTTACTCGACCTGTCTGTAAAACCTGTATTCCGAGATGACATAGTCTCGGATAGCGGTAAGAATTTCATTGTTTATGAATTTAATTATTTTTGTAAAATGTTCTCGATTGAACATGTTACTACACCGCCGTATCATCCAAGGTCAAACGGACAAGCATAACAGTTTGTGGGTACTTTTAAAGGGAGCTTTGAAAGAAGCAAATAATAAAAAAGTGAGCACTACCAATAGTCTTGGATGTATACGAGATAACGCCGAATCCTGATACACCGTCAGGCATCTAGCTGGAAGTATTGATGTTTGCAAGAAAAATTAAACCAGTGTTCGAGAAGTTGTTACCAGGTAAAAAAAGAATAAGAACGGATAACTAAAAGAACACAAAACTTTTCGAAATTGGCGAAAAACCTTTTCATAGTGTAAAAAATGGAAATGAAATGTGGGAAGACGATGTAATAAGGTCAGGAACTGGAAAAAATTACATACATGGTAGAAGAAAAAAATGGTAACACAAAAGGCATTGAGAGAAAAGGATTACTAAAAAAAATATCAGCATGTATGTAAGAAGTTATCCATATATTTTTGGCGTACCAATATCCCAGGAATTCGTTAAACGGGCAAGTATAATTACCAGAAAAGTGAAACGTATAGAAAAAAAAAACGAGAGGTTGACCCAAAAGGAAAAAAAAATTTACAAAGTTCATTACTTTGGCGAAATCGCCAGAAGTAAGAGGTAGTGAATAATAAGAATTAAATAAAATATTTACGAGTAAAAAATATAAAAATCTCAAATGCTGGTATGAAGTGGAGTAAATAACACACTCACATTAACAATAAAGAATTAGGCAAGATCCCTTCAATAAAGATTTCCGACTAAGAGACGTCCGTTAGAGTCACTTAGAGAGAAATCTAGTGACGTCACGGCGAGTGTCTTATCGAGAGATAGTACGATAAACGATTATGACACTTGATCAAGCACACTTCACCAATTCTTGGCATGAGAACAACAAAAATATCTTTGTATACCCATTCTCCAAAGCAATAGCTAAATGTGTACTTTTCCACTACTCCCCGGTATATGTAATCTTATTTTAATACAAACTAATAAGAGTGTTTAAAAAATACTTTTACAGACGTTGAGATCGGGTCCCTGACACCAAAACAAGGTAATATGTCCACATAATAAGGCAGTCGTTGTACCTCAATATAGTGCCTCATAAACAATGTTCAAAATGTCCTCTGCTTGATTCTACACACGCATGCACCCGTTGAATCTTAGACTAATAGACTATTTCAAATAAGCCCACACGAGTCGAATAGTTTCGCAGACGCCATAAGACGCTGATGAAGTTTATTTGTCTTAGTAATATCTGCAGCATAAACCAAACGTTTTAGATGACTCCATAGATATAAATCCAAAAGACTGAGGTCGGGGAAACGTGCAGATCATGAAATCGGTCTTCCCTTATCTTGCCATCTTTCATGGTAGATGTCAGCCAGTACATCGCGAAAATGTGCTTGAGCCCCATCATGTATAAACCACATGGGACTTCGTATGAGCAGTGGTATATCATCTAGCGGGTGCGGAAATGTGTTCGAAAAAACATTCCTGTTGTTAGTGTTAGTAGATTCACTGGTATTTCCTAGAAAGGATAAAAGCGTCCATGCCCTCTTTGACCCAAGAAGAAACCTCAGTGTCGCAATTCTCAATTGTAAGTTTTAAGATGTCAGTCCAATGACTCTCACGAAGATAATTACGGAGTCTGTCTCAATCAGCGCTCTGCTAATAGAAATAGGTCTTTTGAATAAGAGGTTCTTGTTTAATAGATGACTGGAACGAAATATTAATAGATACCACTGAGTGGTCTGTGATACCAAGCGGGCTGCATTGCGAAGCTTGGCGAAGTGGAGATAAGAAATAACTCAAGTAGAGGAACCTGTTGCCTGGCTTTGCTAGGGAAACGAGTAGGGAAATCTATGGTTTGTGTCAGGGATTTGGAATTGGAAATGTTTAATATCTGAATACCGGCAACATCAATAACTTTAGAATGTTTAAGCCACGTGTCGTCGTGAGGCTTAAAGTCACCCAATACAAATATGTTTGCATATGGATGGATAGAAAGTTTCTTTTCTATACTGTCTGCAATTTTGTCTGATATACAGTTGTCCTAGGAAGAGAAGAGCAATAAGGGAAAAAGCGATAGCTAACAGACTTTAGTAAGACGGAAGCACAGTAAAGAGTTGTCTGGTGGCTCCAGTATGAATTTCGTGGAGATCCGAAAATTATCCCAGATGTAAACACCATGGACATGCGTGTAAATGCTGGAATCTTTTTAGCAAAGAGAAAATGAAGAATTCATTGGTTTAATATATAAAACAAAAAGCATGTTTGCTGTAACAGTATCTGAAACTATAGAATTTTACTTTAATTCCGTTTCACATATATCTCTCAGTTGTCCCCTTCCACTGCACTGGTGACTAAAATAAATTCTTTTAATTGGCATCCACGTGTACACACCTTTCTGTGTGACCTATTGATGCACCTTGCATCTCTGCCACATTGGTGTGTCAATGAATGCGAAATTTATTTTAACTTCATATGGGGTAATCCCACTATCATCCAGTAGAAATCTCACTAGATGTATTTTTGTTTTATTTTCCTGTCTGAAGTTCTTTGTTTTCTTGGAATCTATGTAAAATATTCTGTCATTACTATTATACATTAACTTAGCGCTTTTCTCGTTACCGTTTTCCTACTCAGAGTAAGTCTCTGCGAAATGATCCTTGTGAAATCTTTTAGCTGTATTCCTGATATGTTATATCATTTTTTCGGTTCCGTTATTGAGAAAAAATGGATTTAAACAGAAATGCAATCGTAATGTAAAAGAACTATAAAAATTTGCTGCAACGAGAGCATTCGGGGTTACATATAAATAGCAGTAAGGTTAGGCATAAAAAGAGAAGGGTTAAATATGATACTGAAGTTAACAGCCTAAATAATGTAAACCCAGTTGTACTAATGAGAAAACGGTTGCATTTGTTCGAAGAAGAATCGAAAAAATTCACATTGAATAACAGCATATCTTGCTTTGGATGTAGACATTATGTAAGAGTTATCAGTGCGCTGAAAATGAAATAGATTTTTAATTTAGAAGCATTTTTCTTGCTGAAACATTATTATCTAAACTAGCAGCATGGCCCGGCGTTGCCCGTTCTTGATTCAAAAATCTTACGACTCATACAGCAATCGCTATCACTTGACTTAAAATATTTTTGCCCTTCCTTGCCTTTAAAGGAGTGGCCTTTGTCGTGCTGATGTTGCTAAATGCCTTACTTGTTGCCTCACATTGCGAATTTTTTTCTAAACTTTATACTAAACATTAAATCTGTTACGAAACAAGAACTAAACAAAATGAACACAAAACAGTCAGCTTTAAAAAAAGACTCGTAACTGGAAAAACCGAATGAAAAAAGAATGTTAACAACAAATACTTTTTCACACGCAACCCAGTTCTGCGGAATCAAAATCAACGTTGAGTTTAAGCAAGCGAATGAGCCAATTGGAGTAAAGTGCCATGCAGATTTAAATTTTTCACACTTGCGATGAATGCAGCTATCGATTTTTTTTGCATGCTAGCATGCTAGTTAACATTCGTGTCAGTCAGCTGTTGGCTCTCACGCTGGCCAATAGAATCGTTCTGCCTATTCGTGGCAGCCAGCTATAGGCTCTCACTCTGGCCAGTAGAAAATGGCCGCAAACTACATGAAAACTGCCGTAGAATCATGAAAAATCGATTATTTCCACTATCGATGGGAATTGGGAAATGCAAAGGCGGTTTTGGACTTCCCGCTAATTTGGAGCATGTGTATGTAAATTTTGGTTTCAATTGTGGCCGTGCATTCGTTACACACACAAACACAAACATCCTGCCTTTTATAGATAGAGATATTTGAATATTTAAAAACTTAATCCTTGTGACGCACTGCAGTATCGTCTGGGAATGAAATCCAGAAATTAATATAATTTATTTGTTGAAACGATAAACACAACAGATACAGCGAGAAAAATAACACAACTGATCAAGCAAAGTTTTCAGCGACAAAATACTATTTTCCATTTACCATTGTTTCTATATTTTTGACGACAGTAACAAACAAATAGTCTGCTGTTGCTTAGAGGGAAAAGCTTCAAGCACAGTCTAATAATGCATACGTTTATTATCTGGTGGATTATTGCCATATCACATTGGAAAACCTGTTCTCGTACGATCACCGAATTCGAGCAAAGACGAAACTCGTCAGTGTGTAGACTGGTAACCGCTTGGGGATGCATGATATGATGTATAGCTGTTTTACTTATTAATCCGAGACAAATTCAAATTCAAGTTGGATATTTTATATTCATTTACATGCAAATATTCTTAAGATGTTTATAAATCTGTTATCCTCAAGCTATGGGTTAACTAGTAAGATGAATACAGTAAATCATTATTATCTATTTAAAATTCTCATATATTCTCCCGTTTTATATAACCTGCAGAATGCTGGTAAAACGGAAATAGGAAATTAATCTATTCTTTGGTCACAGCAAATAAGCATCAGTGGGCACATCGAAATCTTTGAACTTAATGCTTACTTTAACTTCAACGCCAGTTTGAAAGAATTTGGCCTATCCCAGCTATATATATATATATATATATATATATATAAACGGGTAAAATTAATATAGTTCCTTGGTAGAACAATACTTATCTAATGAAAGATCTGATAATCTGAGTCTGACATCTCTAGACCACACAATTAAATATCAGTCATTACAATTGGAACGATCCTCGTATAATTATAGGTTAACATTTAAATAAGAATGCCGACTATAAAAGCAAGCACTACATTTAAAATATGACTGATGTCCATTACACAATCAATATAATTTCTCGACAAAATGTTGGGTGAAACAACTTTTATACAGGGATTTGTTTTCAAAGAAAAAAGAGCACAGAACCATGCTTTGCTTCTCAAATATATTTGTTTTTATTTATTATACACTAAATGCTAAAAATGAAATTTTAGTCAAGTTCTTTCAAAATATAATGTGCAAGTCAAGAGTTATTTTTTTTTTCATTTTACCGGCTGTTTAGTTTCTGTTCTTTGCTTTTTTCTGGTTCTGCAATTTCCTTGTTCAAATTGTTCTTTCCACAACCCAAAATGTTTGACGCCAAAGCTTACCATCTGCTGCGATTTCTCCCTTGTTTTCCAAGACTTCTCCAGCGTGTTCATTTTGTCTTGGGGCAGAGGAAATTCAACTTTCATTCCAGATTATTTTTTTCATTAGACAATTTCTCTTAATTCATAGGCCTCCACATTTTCTTGTAAATAACTAGTAGTTCAAAGAAGTAAGTCATTTCAAATTCTTTAGTGATATTCTCAAAAATACATCTTCCCGCCTTATAGTTTAACTTCTGACTTATGCCTCATGTAAAATCGATACCACGTCAATTGGTGCAGTATGTCCAGCATAATACATGATAATAATCTTATCGTTATCCATCTGTATTTATGTAGGCATGTAACATTTGCTCATGCAAAATTAATTCATCCTATCCTTATATTATTTCAAACTATTGTTCTCAACGTTGTCGATGTTAATGTTCTTATAGATACAACGTTTCGGCCAACTTCCCTCATGTCATCATCAGCAGTTCACTTACTGGCTGATGTTCATATCCTGATCTCCACATCATCTTCATTATGTATCGGAGGTGTTAAAATTAACAAACCATTTCTTGATACAGTTAACGCGTAATTGAAGATCACTTCTTCGATAAGCTACCAACTTTTCTCTTATCAAGCGTATCAAACTTACCATCTATGTAAGAGTAAATAGTTTTGCCATCAGTATAAATACCGAATCAAGAATTGATGAAACTGGAATGTTCGTTGAATAAGATGAGAAAAAAAATAGATCCAATTAGCCATGGAAAACACCTACATTAATATAAATTTATATTAAAGATTGGACGTTCATGCCAGAATTCGATATGAAAGATCGACTCAAATAAAAAATGACCATCATGCTAAATCCTGTCAATATCTATTTGAATTAACTAAAGCAAGAGAAACTGTTTTACTATTCTTATTAGAAGCTTGTCAGAGTCTTTCAGCAGTAACAGTTAACACATCAAGAGTTGATCTAGAGATGCGAAAGCCTTATTGTTTGTCTGGTAAAAATAAACTGCGAGGTGGGATGCTTCACCAATTCGGAACTGATTCTTTCAAAAAATGATAAAAGACTAATAGATCGATAGATAGAATAATCAGAAGGTTTGCCCGTGTTCCTAAAAATAGAACCTACTGGAAAGAATTTCTAACAAACAGAAAAGCAAGAAGCATCGAGTCATTTATTTGGAGTTCAGAGAGATCAGGATCCTCCGCAGGAGTACATATATTTAGGACTATTACAGGAGGATGTCATGGACCAAGCGTGCGAGCAACGATGAAGTCTTAGAGAGGTTGCAAACGAGGAGGAGGCTTGTAAATATCAAGAAGAGGCAGCTGAAGTTTCTGGGGGATATAATGAGGAAGGAGGGCCTGGATAATCTGATACTCACGGGTCGAATAGCGGGAAAGAGAGACAACGGAAAACAACACGTGATATACATGGCGGGCTTAAGGATGTGGAGGACAGAACATGTTCTAGGGGAGGAAGCAGAGGGAAGGAACTTGTTGAGAGCTGCAAGGGTTAGAGGAGCAGGAGAGCCATATTCAACTATGTCCTGAAATACAGGGATGCCATCAACCATATTTTGTGGGCATGAAGATTAGAGATAATACCATGAACAGAGTTTTATACTAATCACACAGTAGAGACTTAGTTCTATAAAAAAAGTCAGGTAAAATATAGCAAATCAATCAATAGTAGAATATGATCCGGCAAATATTCACCTATGAAAGCAATTTCGAATCTTAAATACTCTATTTTATATTATTAGTAATTGAATGCAGTACAAGGCCTTTTGTTGAATATTAATATTATTACTTCGTGCTTCGTGGATTTTAAGGATGTGAGATATCATGACTCTCAAAGTATTCCTCTCTGTTGTAGATATAAGCAAGTTTTTTTCCTCTCTTTGTTCATGTTCGGCCATCCAATAAAACAATTAACCCAACCCCTCTTGCCAGCAATATTAATTCCTGTGAGTGAAAAAGTTTTCAGTCCGCTTTCTTGGTTTTGTTTTCCAATTATGTAACCTCTTTTTTATCCTTAGCCAAAGAGTCTATTTCTTTCCCATTTTAATTAAAACTTCATCATTGCCCACATGTTACGTCTATGATATTCACAGTGTTCTTCTGTAGAACCACATTTCCGTTTTCTCAATTCCCCCTTCAATTGTGACGAAATTGTTCAGCATCCGTTGCCATATAGGAAAACAGTTAATACAATACAACTGAGCACTGTTATGTTTTTATTCCGCTGAAGCTTTTCTACCTCACAATATTTTACTTAGTTTCGGCAAAGCTTTATTCACTTTTCTAGTGTATGATCGGATATCTTTATCATATTTTGCATCATGTGTTACTGTGGTAAATGTCGGTACTGGATTTATTTTGAAGTCTTCAAATTGTAGATCACATCTTAGGTTGTGTACTGTTACTAACGCAACACGCACAGACTCTCTATAAATACTAACAAAGTAAACATGTTTCTATGATTTATCGATCTCCTTTCTCAACTTTATTTGAGATCTTTATTGAGTCAAAACATTCTATCATTTCAATCTACGCGTATGCGGGTTTTTGAAAGAGGCTCGACTTGTTACGCTTTTCAACTTCATTATTTCAATGAGAAAACAAGTGTGCTTCGTGCCGAGAACTTTTCAGTAGCTTATCGTAGATCAACAAATTTCATTTATTTAATCGTCCCTCTTATGTCTACACGAAAGTAAATAAAGAGAAAAAAATTGCAACGTCTGTTATGATTTGTTTTTTTTACACCAATTTAAAACGAAACTTGTCCAAATTCAATAGATTTGCTGCTTGCATTTGTAAACAAGCAGCCAACAATAGTTTTTATTTGTTTAATTAATTGTTTTTAGTGTTCGACTATTGCTCTGAAGTATTGAGTGTAACTTTAATCATTTCAGACGTTTAAAAATCAAACTTAATATTTATATGACTTCTGTGTAAATCGTTTCTACAAATCGGTTTTACATAAAATACAGAGATAATTTAAACAAATTCTGTGAACAGACAACGTTTGTTAGTGTTTTATTGTACTTTGCCAGTTTTCAAAATGGTGGATAAAATGTCCGAAATTCATTTTTCAAAGTTTTCACTTTTTACGTTTGTGTTATAAAGAACTGGATTCTGAAAATCTGATAAAAAAAATTTGTTGACTATATCCCGGCAGTTTTCATTTCAAACATTTGACTGTTTACAGAACGTTTAAGTACATAAATCTACATAGAGGTGTTGACATTTGTGAGTGAAATTGGGTTGTAGAAATTGATCGAAATCTATCAATGGCTGTGGTAACCTGAAGTCACAAATCATCTGTATCTAGCAGACCAATTTTATTCAACTAGTCAAGTTAAATTATGAGACCGATTCCAGAAACTGCAGTCTAAGTCCACAGTCTGTCTCTGTAGATGTTGAATGAAATCAAATATTCATGATCAGGCACAAATAGGGATTCGTTAACCAACAGATTAGACGTATGTAAAATGAAATCGGCAGCCAATATTTTGTTATACCAGATTAGTTTTAGGTTTATTTGGTTTTACAATATAACAAACTCAATGAATTATTTAATGCCGACAATATTTTAAGGATAGGCTCGTATGATTAGAATATGTATTCTATGTAAGAAATCAGTTTCTATATAATGTTTCATTGATGTATTTTTGAAAATAAAGATTTTGTCGAGAGTCAAATGTACTGCAGGCAATTTTTACAATACAAATCTATTTTCACACTCTCATCGTGTCTTGCCGCAAATTTCGGCCTAATTTGTTTGTTTTGATTTGGTTTTCGGAATATAAATCTCAGTGGGTTATTTATTGCTGACAAGAATTTTAAGATAGGTTCGTGTGATTAAAATATATTTTCTATGTAAGAAATCAGTTTCTAAATAATGTTTTATTGACGTATTTTTGTAAATATTATTTAATGCCGACAATAAATTTATTCCTGGTAATATATATATTTTTAATGTATTGCTGGTAATATATTTCCAAACATGTATTGATGGTAATAACAAATATTTTTTACACCTACATAGTGTTTTGTCCCAGGTTTAAGGTTTAAATATTTACCCATAGCAGAGGCCCTAACCGATGATACCACCCTGGATCAGGATGAACCTGAGAAAACCAGCAATTAAGCGGTGTTTTCACGCTCCACCTTACCTCCTGATCAGTGGTCTTGCTGCTGGTTGTAGTTTATCGTTATACCCAAGACACAAATGTAGTTTATCGTTATACCCAGAACGCAGATGTAGTTTATCGTCTTACACAGGACGGGTTTCTGATAAACTTTTTGCCCATAGCTATAACCCTAATAGGTGCTAACAAACTGTATCATGGTGGACCTGGGAACAACATCACTTAAGAGGTGGTTTGAAGCTCCTCGAAACCTCCTGATCAGAGGCCTTGGTGTAATATGTAGTTTATCGTCATAACGAGGACCTTTATGACAGGTATGTAAACTAAATGATAATAATGAGAGATGTTGTAGAAAATCGTGTCTCGTAAAATGGCTCTATTACAGAGTTGCCTAGTTTATTTTTTTGTTTTGTTTTGCTTTTTCCCATGTACCAAGTTAACTTATTAGCGTAAATCTCAAAATCATGGACAACAATAAAAGTTATAACGATTAAATGTCAAGTTTGGGTTTTATGGGTACATTGGATTAAATGGGATTATTTGAGAGCAGTAAATTGGATACTAATTCTGAACTTGATATTCATTGCTTTTTCCAGTGCAGCCACCCAGTATGCCGACCTCTACTGCACACCACATGCACGGAGAGCCATATACAGACTGTTGGAGTGTGAAACGGATTAAGATAGCAAGTATCAAGAGAGTCTGCACACCGTTGTGCTAAGCTGCACTTCCTTTTGTCGACCAATAATTTTGAACGGATGTGCAACACATATATACACATCCAACCTAGATAATGTGAGCTATATTGAACTTAATATCTACAAGTCTCACCACCACACACACACACACACACACACACACACATATATATATATATATATATATATATATATATATATATATATATATATATATATATATATGCAAAAATGAGATCTGTCAGTTTGCATTGAAGTTTTTTTTTCCCAGGCTTAAGAAATCTAATATGTCCGTGCACGCAACGGATTTAGTAACTTCAAGTAAATTTTGGGCCCGACATTCCACTTCCTTGGAGAGATTGGCTTAGCCGTGTCTGAAGTGTGAGGAAGAAGCCAGGTAGGAACGATGGGTGGTCTTGGTTTTATTTGAAAATGTGAAATGCAGAAGCGGCGTTACTGCGATGGATTTCGAATAAGGCTGTCACTGCGTATTACCTTCGCTTTTAGGAATCGAAATGAATTTGGATTCTCTTTCATTTGCGCATTACAATAACTCCGTTCGGAATGAATATAAGCTCTCTGCTTTGCTACTAAGAATCAGTCACAAGAGATTGTATTTATTAAATAATACATGCAAATATTGGTGTTTGTAATGTTTATTTGTTCGTTTGTTCATTGGTTTGTCAAATTCTATTAAGGCTATAAGTATCAGTCTTGCATTTCGGTATATTTTTAAGCCAATAAGCCTGTAGCTAAAGCTTTTCGATAGTAACCACTTGGAAATATATACATTTTCTTCCCGGAACGCTAATACTAATAATATCTAACTTCCTATCGATATATATATGTATGTATGTATGTATGTATGTATGTATGTATGTATGTATGTATGTCTAGTAACATATGTGTGTAGTTGCATAGCTGGAATCTTAAACCTGTATATAACCTCAGTGTGTAGAAGCAAAATGCATCTGGATATTTTATTAATTTAAGTATAAATACTAGCATCACCTTCAACTATTTATATAGATTGGGTTACCTCTTGTAGAACAAAGATATTTAGATAGAAAGAAGAATAAATAACAAGAGATGGGGAGGAGTATTTGTATTCAATGGTGCTTATTTCGAAACTGCTTACGGTCAAATCACGCTGAAAACACCGGTTCTCGTTCGATCACCGAAGTTAAGCATCGTGGAGCCAGGTCAGTACTTAGATGGGGGACCGTTTGGGAACACCTGGTACTGTAAGCCCCCAAAGTCCAAAGTCCAACCCTTACCTCACAGTCGGTGGGGGGGTGTAAACGGTAGTGTCAGAGCTATGCCGCCCGGAACTTCGTTACAGGTCTGACACACACGCCGGCTAACAAGGGCTCTGGTGAAAATCGGCGGCTTCTGGTCGTTCCTGTCTCTGCGTCTGTGGGTACCCCGCGGCAAGCAAGAACGTTATCCGAGTAGGCCTGGGTACCCTACTTCTGTAATTTATCCCAAGAATCTTCTTCTCATAACAGGAAGAAGCCGGCTCAATCCGCCCAGGGTGAATGCCGCATCAGTACAGTATTATTTCGAAACGGGAATAAAATTAGAAGTAAAATTGTATTATTAAGTCAAGTTAATTACCTTAGCAAATTGATTTAACCGTTTGCAATATATATATATATATGGAGAGACAGAAAGAGGAAAAAAAAGATAGCTTAATATGTGAGGTTAGTCTGAAAATAACGTAACTAGTATCAATCTATTTCACTTCTAAACAAAAATATATGGTCCCATTTTAAAGTCATCGTATTCGAGTCTAATGCACATTTACATCAGTCTGTGCAACGCGTCTATGCACTGCTGAAAAGATTCGTCTTGGATGGCCCTCAGCTCTGTCGTTATGGCCCTCATGGTGGCCTCAGTGACTTCAAATCTGGACACCTTGATAAACATACTGAACTTGGCGAAACCAAGTAGGTCTCTGGAAGCAAGGTCAGGTGAATAACGAGGTCGTTACAAGGCGACGATTTTCTACTCGGCCGGGAAATGCCAGTTGCTCAGGGTGCTGTGACCAGTTGCACTTTGTTGGGGAAGCAGGCACGATTTGTCTTGCATCCACTTTTCAGGCGCACCCAGCGAAGCAAACACCGTAGGAAATCTTTGTGAACTTGCTGATTGGTCGGCTTCCCATGTGGTAAAATCTCACTATGAACGATGCCTGTCATATCGAAGAAAGGATAAGTACCTCTGCTTTTCAGACAGATCCCATATATATATATATATATATATATACAATTTCGGTATGGTTGTATGTTGGCTATCAAGAATTTCTCTGTAGATTTCCATGCAACATTAAAATATTCCCGGGCATGAGTAACAATGCATAAACTATGTCTAAGTCAAAGTAATATATACGTTTGTAGTTAAATTGCAGGAAAATGAAATAGATTTATGCTATATTACTAAAACTCAAAATTAACATTTTGGTGCACATATATATATATATATATATATATATATATATATATATATATTGTGAGTGTGTATTTTGGCATGAAATTCTCTTTCAGGGATGTCTCACTGAATGGATGAACGCTCAGCCCATTGTCAACCGTTTTGCATTTAAAAGCACACTGAAATAATTACGGTAATGGATAGCAACGTACAACTTTGTATAAATACTTGTACTAATAAACAACATATAGTTCTGTACTACTTGCAGCCCTGAAGATGATCTTGCAAGAAGATCGAAAGTACTTGGCAAATGAATATAAAAGAAATGTAAACACTTATAGCGCATTTCTCTCATACTTCAACGCAATACGCGGAAGATAAGTCATTATTATGAACGGATTTTGTTAAAAAAAGCAGACATAATGTATGTAATTTATTCAATCAGACATATATATATATATATATATATATATATATATATATATATATATATATATATATATATATATATATAGTTTATTCAAATTTAGGTAATCCGTATGGGTAGACCTGAGGAGGATGATATCCAGAGAGCTCAATGTAAAATTCAGAGCATATATGTTTGAATAAAAGACAGACCACGTTAAGATTCCATGTAATAAGCTATTTCACCATAACCCCTTTAACAGGGTTCTGGATCATCAGACTTTACTTCCAAAAGCTGAAATGAAGAATGAAAAGAAAATTCACACGTTTTTTACGGACCTCATCAAGTATACGTAAAGTTAACGAAGTGAGGAAGTGAGGTGGGAGAGATGATATGAGTGTGTCATATGTATCATTTTAGTTTCCTATTTTAACCCCAGTGTGTCGGCTGGATGTTACTCAAAGGATTTCGGCTCGGATGGCGTAACCAGAGATCCGAGTTCGAAACTCATTCCAGTTCATTACATTCACTTAAGTGTTAATAAACTTGGGAAGTGTCAGTACCCACCCCTTCTTCCTCGGGATATGGCTAAGTAGGAGGATAGACTGTGGCATATAACTTTGGTTGGCCACTACTCCAGGAGAAGTAAAACTTGAAATTCCAGCCAGCCTAGAGAGAGTTGTCAGACTATTTTGCTGAGAAAACACCACTGCTTCTACGGATATAGTAAGTGTGGTTATGGAATACGTAATTTTGATTTAATTGTATGAAATTGACCTTTGATTGTGATTCTTCAATGTGAAGTTAAGTGATTCCTCTAGAATTAATTTATCGTAAACATGGAGAACAGATTTTCATGTAAAACTGATCAACATCGTATAAATTAAACTCTCTTTACAGTCGAAAAGCTCACCGCACTAAAATCTACTACATATGCATTACTTTTTAGGTACTAAATTTCACCCTAAATCGTTCACTAAAAGGTAATAATTTTTTTCAAAAATGATTGTAATATGAAAATAACACGGGTTGGTAAAAAGTGAATATTAAGACGATGTGAAAGGTAGGTAATTAAGTTGTAGTGTTCAAGGAAGGATCCACCCTTGCGTTTCTTCCATAAATTAGCAGTTCTCGAGGAAAAGATATCTAAATAGAATCTCCTATTTATAATTGGAATACCGAAGGTGAACTGTCTCTGTCGGGGTAGAATGGTGAGTCTTAAATGATGGTTCTAATGATTGGGACTTATGGGAACAGATGTCATAATAGCGATTGCGTTTGTGCGATGGTGCCTAAAAAATGGAAAATTATTTTCTTCTACGTTAATGCTCAAATAATTTTCGAATGTATTAAGGCTGGAATCTGAGATAGGATCACTTCCAGCTAAGATATGGCAGCATCGCGCCATCTTTGGTCTAATCTACGTTTAGTAAAAAAAAAAAAAAAAACTCGACAAAAGAAGTCATGTTATTAGCCTAAATGATGTATAAATTACAAATGAGATGTACATCACGTTACATGTTACGGTCTTTCATGCTTAGTGTATTAATGCAGGTAATTTTAGTGTATTAATGCAGGTAATTTCATCCTAGGCCTAAATTCTACTAACGCTGCTTAATAAGTAAAATGCTCTGGAATCCTGATTAGCAATAAAAATCAAACAACACAAAAGTAAAACTTGCAGAATTTCTATTTTTCCATATCTCATTCTCTGCTGAAATTTTAATAAAAGTGAAAAATGTTACATTGATAACCGTTACCTATCACACTCACACATACACACACACACACATGCACATACACACAAGCATATATATGTGTGCATATATATATATATATATATATATATATATATATATATATATATATATATATATATATATAAGTGTGTGTGTGTATTATATACATTATTTTTACACACGTATGTGTTGATTTTTTTTTTATTGAAACCAATATGTATCTCCTTCCATGAATCTGGGCTAGCACATCTATAACTAATGCATTGTTTTATAAGAGAGACGAACAGTATTGAATCGAGTCACCCGCAGTCTCTGACTGTGTACGACTTCTGTCGAACTCTCAGCTTTGGCACAGAGGAAACCGGACGAAGCTTTGTCAAAGGGCAAAGATTCGTCTGGGGAGGTAGACAGGCCCTGAACCCGTCTAGGCGAGTTGAATGGGTATATTTTTGGCCGAGCCTACGGGCTCGGAGAAACCCACGTTAAACTCGGCCTTGTGCCACATACATTCCTCGTGGGTGGGGGACTGTTAAATATCGGTATTGAATCGAGTCGAGTTGCTAGTAGTTTACTACAAACCAGTCTGTCAGTCATACTAACTCCTTCCACTTCTTGTATTATTTCTCGTGTAATATATTCTTTGGTATTTCTGCTCTTGTGTTTCGTGTTGTTCTTCCATGGTCCTAACCTTGGACCATAACAGGGACAATGAACAATATTGCCTCCTGAATCGTTACGAAAAACATATCTCGGAAAACGAAAATATGTCTACTGGCTTTGACTTCAGCAACAAGCCATGAAAAAATTATTATTTTGCTGTATGTTAACGTCTAAAGATATTTTTCTATATATTTAATTTTGTCTGCCTAGTAATTTTGGAGTCCATTGCAATAACAAAAGTAGCCTTCGCAAAGATAAGCTAAATATTGAGAACAGGAAAAATTTCCTTAGAAAACAGTGTGCTGACATATTATGCAATATCATTACTCGTTTATGGCAGTTAACGCTTGACAATCTCAGGATGTCTCAAGTAGATAATTTCTACTTGAGTCTATAGAAATGTGGTTCTATAGAAAAATACCAAGAAAAGGTTGGACTGAACATGTGAACGAGGACGTTTTAAGAAAAATGGAAAAGGAAAGGAGACACATAATTAGAATCAGAATGAGAAAGTTGAAATTTCTCGGACACAACAAAAGAAAAAAGTACACTGAAAAATTGACACGCAAAGGAAAACATTGAAGGCAAGAGATACAAATGAAAACGGTGAGTAAGCTATCGAATAAGCTTGTGAAAATGGATGGCGGGATAAGGAATTGGAAGGATCATGAAAAGATATACATTACTATGAGCTACAAATGATACATAATTGTGAAGAGAATTTATCATGATATACTGAAAGGACAAATTACAAAGATGGGGGAAATGAAACTAAATATTCAGGTTCTTTCTTACAATACAAGACAAAAATATAATGGAAATTATTTTTTTTGTTTTCTATTTCATTCGTTGATATGACGCTGATAAACATAAATTCTAGTTAAACTTTGATTTCCCTTTCTAATCCACTCTTAAAAAACCATGGACTTATTTTCAACATTTAAGAAATAAAATCTACTTATAAGTAATGTGTGTTGTAAATAAGTAAACGAATAACTTACTCCCACATAAACAAGTAGAATGAAAGTTACTGTCTTATTAGTAAATAAACGAACTCCCTACTAAAATGATCCTTTCAACCAAAGACAAAAAACACTAATTAACCAAAAAGAAATTACATGTGTAGCATTTCTTTGTGAAGAATTGTAAGTAAGGTTTGTTTTATTTCGTTCAGTAATACATTCGATCAAGCTTCAATGGAAGGAAACAATACTCAGCTGCCCTTTCTTGATGTCGTAATAAGTCACAGAATTAACTCAAGAGATACCTATATCAAAACTCCTTCACAGGGCCATATTTGCGTTTTGATTACTACCATCCATCTAGCGCATTAAAAGTGATCGCCGGATGCATAAAAAATCCTACATAATCGCGGAAACAGGACGAACATTATCTACGCAGTATCTAATAATGACTACTGGGATTTTATCTAGACAGGGTTAGCGGAAAGAAAGCAATATTCTCCCGCAAATTAAATAAATATTTCAGCAAGGAAATTCATGAAGGTCTCTCGGATCAACATGCATTTGTTGAACGACTGATATTATAAATCCCGCAAGGTTGTTATAATGAACTTAAACACGAGGACGATATCTGTCCACGTTTCTGAAATGAGCTATTATAATTATTTACGTTGTCCGGACTGCAGTCCTCATCTTCGTTGCCATATTCACGACGTTTCGGTCGTTTTAAGCTCCGGCCTTCTTAAGGTGACTGGAATTACGGATCGAACCATTTATTTGGTCCACCCGGATAGATTGTTCTACTTCCATGCCTCTTCCGGATGTATCAGTGTCAGTTATCTCACTTTAACACAATTCTCCTCAAGAACACATATTCAAGTGGATAAACGCGTTGGTTTAATCTAGTGATTTGACCCAAAGTGTTGTGAGTCCAATACCTGGCTACAGCAAATGAGAGTTGAGTGAAACGAGGATAAGTGATACTGAAACATTCGGAAGAGATATGGCACATGAGAAAAATCTACCCCGGTGGACGAAAGAAATGGTCTAGGTCGAAATTCAAAACTGCTGAAGATAGCCGGGGTCTACAACGGTCGAAACGTCGTGAATATGGCAGCGAAGTTGACGACAACAGACCGAGCAATGTAAATAATGAGGAGGTCAGTTCGAGTGAAAATAATGAAAATAATAATAATTCCTCATTCCAGCAATTCAGAGAGAAAAGAAAGTTTCACTCAAAGAAATGCTGGCCGACAAGATTTCAATTAGAAAAGAAAGAGTAACTATTTTACTCCTTCTTGGTTTCCCGCGAACATGGTGTAGAACAATCATATTGAATCAGTTGCTATGTCTACTGACAGGAAATTTGGTTCATTATTTTGTACGAGACTAATTTTCCTGCCAGGATATATTTTTTCCATCTACACCCTTGTTCAAATTAATTGAAACAACGCCTTCAGTTTTCCATCTTCACAATACAGTCAGATTTAGACCCACGGGATTCACAGAGTGTAATCGATTTCTCTTTTTTTTTCAGATTAGGTCATTTGCATGTGTGCAGTAATATGAATCAGTTTTTGTGGTGTGTAATGAAATTTGTTTGACCTTGAAAAATATGCATCAACCGTGATTTCGTTAGAATTTTCCTCACGCCCAAACACTAGTGTCTCGGCTGTCGATTAGTTGTTCTACGGCCATTGCTGCGATGGAAGTTACTCCAAGGAAGCATAAGAAAATTGTAACGCTGCACAAACGGACTGGCCGTCTTTACCAGTGTGAAAATTAAAGTACTATATACTGGCGCGGAAACTCTCCGGATTTAAATCCAATCGAGAATCTGTGGTCAATTTGCTAGGAACGACTTCGAGGAATGGACAAACGAAGAACAAACATGTGCACTGGGTCATGTTTCATTTGACAAAATACCAATAAAAGTAAATAATAAGAGAATTATCATTATTTGCACACGGTTATATAAGTCTATTATTCGTCTGTATATCGAATATGGCGCCCGCATCTGCCCTGGTTATTCAGTCATGTATTTTGTCATTCCTTACCTGCAAATTGTATCAATGGCATTTACACCTCTATATAATAGATTCTCTGTGCTCCTATAAATTGTGGCATGGTAATTGTTTTGATGAGCTTTCCTCTTCAGCATATTGCATTTATGAATTTAAAACCATAATTGTTTGGTAGGTGACATCATAATACTACCAAAATTGCTCGATATAACCATAAGTTATATGCTAGTAATATCTTTCTCTATTATTGAGGTGAGGTATTGTAATTATTTACAATATTTCATTGTTCGTACTGCTGTCCTTATCAATAATAAAGGTTTCAGTATGAAATTCCAATCACCTGAAGAAGGCCGGAGCGTACAACGGTCGAAACGTCGTGAATCTCTCTATCTATATAATACTAATATGTGAATCGTGCGTAAGTCAGCTGCCGGGCGCATAATGATATTTATTTCCACCTCTGTCTTTCCACCTTTTCCTCTTTCTCTCACTCTCATTCCAAGTTTCTCTTACCGCCTCTCTTTGATAGCGTACCTGCTTTTTTTTATATATATTTCAGCTTTCTTTAAACAAAAATATCTTAAATATTTAAAACATATGTTTTGCCATATTTAAAAAAAAATATATTTGTAAGTGAATATCATTTTAAAATAATTTTTGGCATATTAAAAATATTTTAAGTTAATCTTATTTTAAAAAAATATTTTAAGAGAATAAGATTTACTAAAACTTGTCGTTAATACAGCATTTTTATTTCAACTTCCTTTAAACAGATATATTTTAATGTTGAAATCAATTTCAATTTTCTTATAACCTGGATCGACATTGACCCAACGGGTCACGGGTAGTCTAGCATGGGATTGAATATAACAACAGCCGTCCGAATAATGTAAATAATCTAAATGATTATTTCTTTGCTCATACATTTAGGGTGTAGAAAAAGTTGCCGGCTTCTTGCATATTTCTCTCAACAACGATGTTTAAAATTGTAAATGCAACGTCAATTGCCATTTTCTTACACTCAAAGGGTTATTTTTCTTACCATCAACATGTTATTTTTTTGTCTTTATCCTCAACAAGGTTTTCACAGTTACTTTCACTCTCAGCTTGGTAACCCCTTGCGTCTTAGTGACTTTATCATCTTTCTTGGTGTGAAACGATTAGAAAATAAATTAAGGTATCGTTTCTTATTTACACAGATAGGTCATCGGGCTACACTTTCACGGTGCGGAAACTGAACGATATTCATATAACACAGTTGTTTTCGCTATCCTGTATAGATGATTCCATTAAACAACGAGAAAAGTTCCTATAAATGTCTAAAGCAGATGCCGTCCAAATTTAGGCATTTTAATTTTCCACTTCTTTTCACATTTTCCTGTTTCATTGTCAGAATACTGATGTCATCTATTCGAAAGTTATATTGATATCGATAACGTGTTCTGATTGAAAACATAACCGCCATCTTGTCTGTATATGCCTGTATACAGGGCATTCGGAAATAATAGAGGTCTGACACATTTCGCAAAATTTGATCAATTAATCGACCATCAGATTTTTTTAATGATCGTGTTAGTCGAAGTGAGACACTTTTTGTGACACCACCCGGTATAAATGAATGCTACAGAGGTATAGTACTCAAAGTTATTTTTTTCCAAGTGTTTTGTTTTCTACGGCGTATCAAAACTTTGAAGGTTATTAAAAGCCAGGCAATATTTTTTTTTTTATTTTGAAAAACATTTTATTAGATAATAGAGATATAATTATCACTAATTTATCCATATCTAGTGGGGGAAGAGACGGATTTATACGTTTTTGAAGGCAGGTAGTATAAGGAATAAACCCGGAATAAAAACTCGGTTCTCTGATGAAGATTCTCGCCAGGCTCGACGTTTCTTAATCGTAATCGTACGGGGACTGGAATTTAATCAAAGTTTAATAAAAATAATAATATTTACCTCACTATGAATTCAAACTTCATCGACGAAAATTACAGAAATATAGAATTTATTATCAGAATATTCCTTCTCTTGGCCGTTCTACGACAAACTGAGTGATCATTTCTAATATATCTGTCGTGTTTTGATACTTAAAACAGTTGTCATTTTGTCCTGCGATTTACTATATTCCCCAAGTAAGATCGCCGTTGTGAAATGTCAGAAAGAAGAGGTCAGACGGCATCAATAACAGAGAAAAGAGAAAATAAAGTACCCGCTGTCTTAGAATTGAATTTTGGAAAAATATTCAGCAGGAGTAAAAAAAAAATAAGGTGTAGAAAACAAACAGAAAAAAAATAGGTAAATATACAACTAACCTGAGTTCAACGTGTGGGTATTCAGTAATTTTGAGGAAGTGCCATCTGAGAGATGCCCAATAATGGCAATATTAGCCGTTTTCAAATAAGGAAACAATCGATATATATATATATATATATATATATATATATATATATATTGACCAACCAGTCAGTTCTACTGTCACATATACTGACAGTTATATTTGTAAAATCTATATCTTAAACCAATATTTCTTGAAAGTAAGTTTCGGTAATGAGAACTGTCGCTACTTTTAAGTATTGTCTCTGTGACACCAGTAACTAGTTGGTGTTATGTGGTAGATTTGCTCGTCGAATGACTAACCAATGTCTAAATCAACAAAGACTACTGAAATTTATCGTCCTTTCTAGTTGGCTGTGCAGAGTTGCAAGAATTGAAGGATTTATTCGTTTCAATGGGCAACTACAGTACTTGATGAATTAAATCAATCTTTTAACCTTTTAATAGTTTGCATGATAGCATAGCATCACAAGAGAAATGTCCCATAACAGCACACATTGATATACAGTATATATCATTATGAAGTACTGTTGGTGTACATCATACGTTGTATTCTATTCAAGTGCTGCATCGCGTATGTAATTATTTAATTTAATACAGTCCAATCATATTATTCCTTTAAGAAGTTTGGACTTTAACGTATATTGAAGGCGTTGCAATTTGCTTTTCAGTTAGTGAGCGTATATATATATATATATATATATATATATATATATATATATATATATATATATATATATATATGTAACTATACTCGTTTCGAAAATCCTTCGAATTTTGATTTGCCAGTAATCAACTTAATCTCGAAGGAAAAAAAGGTTTTAAAAAAGAAAGAGCTAGAAACATGAAAGTCTGTCGAAAAGAATCGCACAGATACAGGTTTAAAGCCCAAAGAAAAAAAACCCGACTCGTGTAAACAACTAACTAAGAGCTCAATACAACCGTAGAGCAGACCTAAATAAACCTAGTGAGTCAGACAAACCTACCCAGGTTTCGCCTAAGCGGATCGTCAGGAAAAGATATATATATATATATATATATATATATATATATATATAGAGAGAGAGAGAGAGAGAGAGAGAGAGAGAGAGAGATACAATTCTCTGTATTCGACTCTTCCACAAAACAATCGGCACTATAATCAAATATGTGCGGGTAGTCTAACTCTTGGCTCTAATAACAGATCGGCTCGAACTTCATACGTCGAAAATGACAGGAGAGTTCAGTATATATATATATATATATATATATATATATATATATATATATATATATATATATATATAGAGAGAGAGAGAGAGAGATAATATATCCCTTTAAGAGGTCTTGTGTAAAGTTAAATTTACAATTTGTCAATTCCACCTGGGGTATTGGGGAAGAAAAGATCTCCACCTTCACCTTCAAATCTCGCAATAATAAAAATCAAATTGGTCCTCCATGAGTTTATGTTCGTTATTTGCTATATAAGACGTCATTTCCTCTGTGTCATAGCTGATCTCCCATATATATATATATATATATATATATATATATATATATATATATATATGTGTGTGTGTGTGTGTGTGTGTGTGTGTGTGTGTGTGTGTGTGTGTGTATCTACTGCCTGCTCAGGTTTTGTAGGCCAAATATAGCGATACCTAGACCTCCCATAGCTTGCATTCGGATGTCCAGGTCAAATGATGCCTCATTTTAGACGGCATCAATGTACGTGACAATTTCCGCTGATATTTGCCTTTGAATCGTTCGTAGGATGTCCACTGCAATGCTGGTTTTGTGGGTCGCCGAAAGTTTGAGAGAGTCACACAAGCGACATGTCATCAACATGATGGAATATAGCTGGTGCAATTGATTTGTTCCCCTGCTGTCTGCTGCCTCCTCCAGAGTCTGATCCTAGTGGGCATCGTCCTCCAGTAGTCCATGTTTGGAGCAGGCGATTCTGTACTGATATCTACATTATATCTTCAAAGGTCTGTGAATGATGTAGGATCTCTGACAGTGTGCAGCAGAAGTCGCAGAAAGAAGCACTTCTGATTTTAGTGCACATTGCTCACCCGCCTGATGTTCCCGCTTATGAAGAAAGCATTTTCTTCCCAGGCTTCAACGTGATGCTATATCTACTCTGTGCCCAGGGAAAGTAGACGGGAATCTGAATATACAGAAGTGTTCGGGCCAACAGGTCATTTTACCATAATTTGAAGAAAGCTGTCAAATTGGTTTCTGGTGTATTCTCAAATACGTTTCAAGCAATATCTTTAGTGAATCTAGCTGGACATTTTCAAGATGAACAGCTTAGATTCATCACTGTTGGGTGCCGCTCGTAGATTCCGAAACACAAGATGCGCCACATTGCGTCGATAGATGAAATATATCTGCCCATATGTTAGATTATATATAGAGATTTCAATATTGAATGGAGGGAAAGGTTTAAAACAGTTATTTTTTGTAGGTGTTATCTAACAGTTTAATCGATGGTCAAGGAAGTTATTGGACGGAAGAACAGAAGTGACATTTTTTTTTTGTTCGAATCTCAATTGAACTAAGTTAACTACACAGTAATTTTTAAAAATTAATAAATTCTTACAGCAATCTTATATTTTATTGAATTTCTACCTTTTTTAGGTACTTCAGCTTCATAGACTTACGCCTGAAGATAATTTGTGGTAAAACAAAAGGTAAAATATGAGCAATATAATAAATTTAACATTTCACAAATAAGAGTGAGATAAAATTTTATAATTTCTACATACATCACTTATGAATTATCATGGTATTATTTTTATTTATTAATTTGTATCTCATTTAAGAAGATAATTCACAAGTGAAATACTATAAAAATTAATAATTAAAGATAACACCATAAAATTTCATAAATAAGATAGATACTTAATAATTATAGGTATCGGACTCATTTTTATGAAATGTTATTTTTTATGTGTTAACTTTCTATTTTCGTTATTTTTAATATTAATTGTTATGATTCCGTCCCTAGAATTGGAACTAAGAAGAAAATAATTAACAATTGTAGTATGTCTCTCAGTGAAAAACAATAAATTATACTTAAAAAATAAAATCAAATATTTTTTGAAACAGGACGTGAAAGATAAAACTTTTGAAAATGCGATGATTATTGGTCATAGTCAAGAGAATTTAACACATATTCGCCGTACGAAAAAGTAACATTTTCTTTGGTCAGTTTATTGCTTTCGGGAGCAACAACTTTTAAAACACGTGACATTAAGGTCACGATCATCCATATATTTAGAAGTTTTTATGCAGACTCAATAACAGTGGAATACCTTTTATGCATACATGTATGTCGCAGATATAAATAAGCTTTTAAATTTATGATTTGTAAAGATAGATCTACATAATGGCGGCATTCTCTAAGCTGCAGAGATTGAAACCTAATTTTTAATATATTGAATAATTTGAGAAAAAGAAAAAAAATTCTTGTAAACATTCAGTTTACAACGGAAAAATATTTTGTTTGCAGACAATATTGTCCTTAAAAAGTATTAGTCATAACCGACTTTAAATAATGTCTTACTTTTATTGAGTTTTGTAGGTTACAATTCAGGGCTAAATTTTGGGTAACTGATTCGATATTAGAAAAAATTCATGATTTATATCCTTCAAAGTTTCTGTTTTAATTAATATAATCAGTAAAAGGCATACAGTTTAATTTCGCAAGTTTTAGTAAAATAAATTA
>CAHIKZ030004302.1:1897500-1960000 GCA_903632075.3 Acanthosepion pharaonis | reverse complement strand
CAAAAAACAAAAAGAAACTAAATGGAATAGATTATATAGCCAAAATATTTACTTGAAAAAAAATTAATTTAAAATTTCAGCGTACCCTTCAGCGTCTCCTTAGGGCGCATCGATGCAAACATCTTTTTAGTCGGATGAAATCCTACACGACAAACCATGTCACACACACACACACACACATATATATATATATATATATATATATATATATATATATATATATATATATATATATATATATATATATATATAAATCGGTGATGCTGAAATATGCATTTGCAGACACAGAGAGTGGCGTCAAGTTTCAGTTTCGAACAACTGGTGGTCTCTTCAATCATCAGCGCTTCAAAGACAAGACCCACCCTCGTACGGAAATTATTCTAAAAGGTCAGCCAATCCAACAGTGACCTGATCTGACAATCCTCACACTTGCTCCATATATGGCCTTCTTTTTAAATCACTAGCGGTTCTTAAATGCCACTTAAGATTATCGCACAAAATTCCATAACTGAATGAGCTGTCAGATCCGCATACGTCGAATCCAACGGGAGAGTCCATTATATATATATATATATATATATATATATATATATATTAGAAATTGATTAAATCCGGCACATTTTTCATTTGTTTGTTTAAACGTCATTTTAAATCGATACTCATATTTTAGTAGTCGCTCTGTTTTCATTATTAAATAGTATATTTATTTATTTACATCTACCAACAGGAATATTTGAGAAACCTTGTTAGAAATATATGAAAAAAAATGTTTGATCAGGAGGTATTATGTGGCTGAGATATCAAAGCACGTCAGGGGGATGCAGGTTCGAATCCTTCCGGAGGGTGCAAAATGTTCTAAGAAGATCTTTCGATTATTCAAGCCGGTATCCTATCTTTTCATTTCTATAGATTTTTTTCTAAATTACCTATCAAACATCCTTTAATTTATAAAAAAAAAAAAAAATACAAACAAACAAAACTCCTTTCAAGTGACATTAATTGAACAAAACAAATTAAACAAATCAGGCAAGGAAAATATTATTTAAAAACCAATAGTATTCTGAATTCATTCTAGTGATTGATCTTAACTGGCACCTAATAATTTAAAATCAATAGTTCTCTTTTTTTTGTATGTTTTATGGATGTCCGTCTTGATGGGCATGCGCTTTAGGGAAATTTCTAACGGCGCTTGTAGCGGGGTGAATAACTTGAAGCCTGCGGTGATTTACTTGTGCATTCTAGAAAATCATTCGATTGTTCATTCTAAACAATCCCTATATATTTTCTCACATCACTGGACACAAAAAGTGAAAAAGTGTGACATGATTGGAGTGACGTAGTTATTAAATGTATTTTAGGAAAAAGGAAAAGTAATGTAAATGGGAATAAAAACAGACGAAATATTTGAAAAACAGAAAAAAATTATGCGAGATTGGATAAAAAACATGTTTCGGTAAACGAAAATGAAACATGGAAAACTATTATCTTAAAAAGTGTATTTTATATTGTATGCTAGGTTTGGTTATTTCAATTGCAGATTCAAAACGAATTCAGCCAATCATATATAGCAACTGTAAGAACTATATCGGGTGTAACAGCAATATTTTCCAGATCGTGTACCAGTAAAATTGTTCAATTCTTAGATTAAGATTTGAACCGTTGTATCTTAGAAATGATTAAAGATCATAAACGAAAATGACATGTTAATCGTTAATTAATCATAGCTAAGGATCGGAACCTCATGAAGGATTCAAATTAATATATATATATATATATATATATATATATATATATATATATATATATATATATATATATATATATATATATATATATATATATTCAGAATCGTTTTCCAGCGTATTGACCTCAGCTCCTCCGGAAGGAGAGGTACAGCCTGGGAAGATGGCCCCTGCGACTTGAGCTTTATATTCTTTGGCTACTTTAAGGTTATATAAATTTTTAATCTGCTTTCTAAGAAAGCACGGTCGGAAAAAGACGCAATATATGAGCTGTATGTGATGATCGGAATCCCTAAAACCCACTGACAATTTTTCTCCCATCTTCCTGATAAACTGTCGTAATATGCACCAACTATATTTCAGGAAAATATTTAAAACACATAAAATGTAGACATATATTAAATAAATACTTGAAGACAGAAATATAAACGGCAATATTTAACGATCACTTCACGTATAATGATAACTAATATTTGCCTTTGGACTGAAGTTTAAAGAGGACACAGTGGAGCAATGGATAGCGGCTAGGAGTGAGGAATCGGAGAGCCGAGTTCGTTTTTCAGTCAAATCCATTACATTCACTTACATGCTAATACCATTGGGAAAGGTATGAATCCTCTTATTCCAGGGCTACGTGTAGATAGCAGGACACACCGGGATAGTAACTGGTATACCACAGTAAGAAATGGCCACCTACTGCGAGAAAAAAAAAAAAAAAACTGCCTCGTCAGATACCTGATCGCAAGTTACCTGATCGCCTAAACGTGTATCACACATGACACATAACTGACTAATAAAGACGAGTATAGTCGCAACGGAAATAAAAAAGAATCTCATTGCGGTATTAATTCATTTGACAAGAGATGACATGTCGTAAAGTAACCAATCTAGATCCCAAATAATCTATTGTTTGTCCTTTAAGAATCGAGTGTCATCATTTAATAAAAATCACAAAGTCACAACCGGAATCGCTCAGTTTTTAGTATCCTTTCACCATTAAAACATTCAGCTCTATTTTCTTTATTTTCCATTCTTTCTGGTAAAAGCCATTACAGACGCCATCAAAATATTGTTGTGATTGCCCCGTTTGTTCATTTTGATTCGACACAATAAAAGTCAGCAATAAAATCCTGTTTGAATCATTCAAATTAAAATTCATGCTTGCAGTAAGGGTAATGTAGCGATGGTCAATGTATATGCATTATTTCCACTAATGAAGCGGAAAACTCTCTTTAATATTAACTTTATTCTGCACGATTATCTTCGGCTTTGTTCTTTCCGCTCGAGTAAACCTCGTTTCCCGAGTGGGACACAATCAACAAGTGTGACGCAACTCGACTATTTAGTGATTTCTCGTTAGCTGATTTCCGATTCAGAGGTCATGATTAGAATTTAGGAGTTAATTCATTTTAGCTGCAGTCACTTTGAAAATTGCAATTATTTAAAATAGAGAAAAATGGATTAACATGAATCATTCTGAGAGGTTCGTATTCATATTGTTAGATATATGTTATGCTATTAGCCATAAGAACAACAGTAAGTGGTAATAGAATTAGTTTAACTTGTATAGCATTACTATATTTAAATTAAAGAAATTCTCTCTAAAGATCTTTTTGTCTTTATCCGCAGTTTCTTTGATTTTCCTCCTCTGGACATATGTACATAAATCTGATAATGAGATAAAGTTCTGATTTGTTCTAATAATCATAATAACAATTATTATTATTATTATTATTATTATCATCATTATTATTATTATCATCATCATTATTATTATTATTATTATTCTGATGATGATGATGATGATGATGATGACGATTATCCCTTCCTTAGTTAGTTCATAGATAATGGAATATATAGTTTTGATCACGTGAAAACATGGAAATTACATATGAGACGCTACTTGGTTTCAGTGAGAAAATGAAAGAAAGAAAAGAGTTAACGTTACCTCATAAATAATGGAAAACACCAATTTAGATTGTGTGGAAAGGCATATGAAAGAAGGTACTTTAATTAAATAAGAAAGACGGAAAAAAGGAAGAGAAGCGTTTAATGTCTGCTTCAGTGAAATGGAAAAAATGTCAATGTCCAATCTTTTTATGATTATTATTGCAATATTTTGTTAAAGTTGTTAAGCTCAAATATTTAACCATGCAATATGGATATTTCTACGGATGTTTGTTGTCGTACAACTCTCGATGGGCTTATTCAATCACCAACACAGGTGTTAAGATTAACCAGAAAATTAAAATAGAAAAACCGTACCCTAGCTTTAATTGTTACTTCCCGACATAATTCCCACGGCCGTTACGCTTCGACATTATTATTGTATATTTAGGCGAGGGCAGGCAGTAAAAAATGTATTTTGGCATTGTGGTCTTATATACGGCACCATATCATCGAAATGGATCTATATATTTCCAATCGACCAAGAAAATTACTTTGAACTCTGCCAGAATTTCTTGTTTACTGCATCAACACATTGTAGAGCCATGAATAAACGTATAGACGGATGTTCATATTTAAATACATTTTCAAATGAAAAGAAGTAACTTTTGAGAAAACTGACTAATGAGATATTTCATTGCAATGCTATAGTGGGTAATTTGTTACTTGGTATTTGACATAGTATGTAGTATGCATATATATATATATATATATATATATATATATATATATATATATGGATAAATTGTCATCTAAATTACGTAAAATGAAAATAATACTGGCATCTTATTTTAACAGATATATTTACCAATCTTACACAAAAATATCTGTGAATACTGAAGAGTAAATTTATTCGATAAAATCGCCATTTGCTTCAAACACGACCTCCAGACGACTTCGTAATCTGCTGCATCTCATTTGGCCGATCTCCTTGTTTAAGTTGGTGAATATTGCCATAATCCTTGCCTTCAGTTCATCTTTGATGTTACAAAGAGTTCTGTTGGTCTACCGGACAGCTGCGTCCCACACATAATAATCAAGGGTGGGGGTGGCAGTCTGGAAAGTTAGGTGGCTAGATGTAAGGCGTGATGTGGTTGCAGAAATTGTCTGACAGCCATGCCTCAGTTATTCTGCTTGTGTGGCATGGTGCAGAGTCCTTTTGCCAAATAGAGGGTCTTCCAGCAGCCATCGTCTTGACCCAGCGCAGCACTACCTCCTCAAGGCAATTGAGGTGGGCATAAGATCCTATGGAAAGATGAATGGGTGCATAACGTGCCCATCATTAGTGATCAATCCTATAAATCTGTGTAATACATCATCCATTTCTTTCATTATCCGCTGCACTGTCCTCAATTGGACACCCAAACATTTTGAAATGATCCCATTGGAACTTTTGACGCGAATACCAAGCAATAGAGCATGCCATTTCCAAACTTCCGGCGGACTCAATTGCTTTCTTGGCGATCTTTATATCACAGACGGTGTCCAGCTGCTCCTACTATAATGTGCAATCGTAAAATCAAAAACAAACAAAGCCCATGCGCTAAATTATAAATACAAAATGAAAACAAATTAACCCATTGCACCCTACACACACACACACACAAATATATATATATATATATATATATATATATATATATATATATATATATATATATATATATATATATATATATATATATGCCTGTAGAATTGTACATAAATTGTTTAAAGGAGGAAATGAAATATTTTTTAACTGAGTGTACATATTATTTACATATTGCACATACATTAGCCCCAGAGGTATGTAATGCTTGAAACCTAAGACTAAAAATATTATTTATATATTTTTCTCTATAAATAACTTCTAGGTGCTTAAGAACTAAATAAATTCACAACTATGACAGCCATTTGAATTCATATACTCGTAACATCCAGGATTGCAGCATGCTGATTCTGATGTCAAACATCATAGAGGCATAACTACGAAATAATATAATTATAATTTTGCTATAAAGCGCTCGTTTAAAATGTTAACTTTCCCTGAAGTTAGCAAGCTTCAAAACTATTAATTTCAATGAAATAAAATAAAACCGTGGAAGATTTACATGTAACTCCACTAATAATAATTTATCACTCGTTTAAATAATTCGATTCAGTTTCAAGGAAATCTAAATAAATAGATTATTTTGGCATATTTAGATAATTCCGTAAATGACTTCAGATACCTGAAGATAACGGCGCTCTGAAGTTTGAATAAATCCGATGAGAAGAAACCTCCTCGCCTTAAGCCCTATTTCTATTTTTGTACACTTACACCATTCAATTTCTAAGTGAATGAGTGCGGTTTCTTTGCAGTATACTTTCTGCATTATTCTTGCATCATTGCCAATTAAATCAAGTTCCCGTTGAATTTCAAACAAATCATTGTGCCCTACGTTTTCAAAAAGTTCAGCTTAATCTATTTTCTGATGAGGCTAGAAAAAGTCAAAAAACGATTTATAGGTGAAAATAAGGGAGAAGGATGTCATGAATTTGCATTTTGTTCTTGGGAAAACAATTTTAGTTTACATCAAATTTTGTGCCAATTATAATATAACTTCATGATATCATTTTATTTTATTAAATAAGAAGTATTTTGTGTTTCTACAATTTGCAACTCAAAGACTTTAATCGAAAGAATATATTTAAGAATAAAATATTGCTGTAGACTCTACAATACAGATTGCTATGCCCAATCATCTTACCAAACAAGATAACAAAATAATAGAAAGGCTACACCTCTCCTGCGATAATAATAATATAGAATGTTTTCTAACGAAGCGTTAAAAAAGTGGTGTATGAGAATCGTAAATTGTTTAAACAAAGCGTTACTTCGTTCATCAAACATATGGCTCAATAGCTGCCCAAATTACACAAATACTGATTGATGTTGTTGAAAATATAGGGTGGTCCGAAAATCTTGTCATCCCTTACCGAAAAGTAATGTGAACTATAGCAGACCATGTGATACAGTACATATACTGGATTCAGTTTATTCACTTTCATTGACGCTGTCACACACCGAGAAGGTTTGTTTGGACACCATCATTTTCGTGGCACAAAATGATGCGACGCCATGTACTGTGTGAGATTTTATGAGGCTGTCCTTTGTTTGATTCTTTCAAAGGCTTTCCGAACGACGTATTCTTCAACTGATGAGTATTGTGGTATCGTTCATCTGAAACTCTCTATTTGATCATACGCAACAGAGCGTTGAAATAGAAAACTCTATAATGTAGTGGTTCCAGGACATTCGCACTACTCTGTAGAAAACGGTTCACATGAGACTTAAACCGCTTATGATTGATCGGGGAAGCATTCTCCCGGGAGATAGTTCTTATGAAGAAGCTGTCCGAACGGAACTTCTTTTTATTTCTGCGAGCATTAAAGCTTTTGCAAATATGTTTGCTCATCTCACTAGAATAATTAACAATATTGAAGTGTGAAAGCTAAGAATCTCAACATATTTAAGGGAATTTTACTGAATAATATTAAACTTCATTTTCTTTTACCATATAAAAAGACCGATATTATAATACAAGGTAACCCAAAAAGTTCTGTCAGTTTTAAAGGAAAAAAAGAAAACGCTTCGAAGTAATCGACATCGAATACCATCACTTTCCGCCAATATGTCTCCAGTTGTTCAATGCCCTTGCGGCAGAACTGTGCGGGGGTTGACGCAAAGAAGTCCGTGAGGGCTTTGAACAAGTCTGCTTCATTGGTGAAGGATGTCCCACGAAGATGATTATCCAGGGAGTGGAAGAGGTGGTAATCGGATAGCGCAAGGTCAGGTGAATAAGGTGGATGGCACAATGTCCTCTATTTATAAAAGACTACCCGGAAATTACAGTTTTGTACCTGGTTAATTTCGGTGTTTCGAATCCGGGTTTCACATCTTAGCCACCGCCTTTTTTGGTTTGTTAACAATCATAGATGGTGTTTTCTTACGGTTGATCTTTAATCCTTTCTTCTCTCGTTTTTTAACTACATTCTGGAGGAGTTCCTGTACACACACGCGCGTGCGCGCGCCACGCACACACACATGTGATACAAAAAATATACAAAAGTAAGCTATATTTATCGAAAACAATATATATGTAAAATTACTCAGTATCAAGTGGAGTGTTGCGTAAATATAAGTGTGGAAACAATCTCAAAACCTAGTAACAGTTTCATGCTTAAAAACATATAGGCTTTTGTGGTTGGTCTATTTATATAGGATTGTCTGTCGGTTATTATTGGTAGGAAGGTTAGATATTTCTATCTTTTAGTTTTATTCTAAATGTTATTCGATAAACGGGAATGGTTATAATTTAAATTATTCTAAAGACTATTGAGTTCATTGAATTAGAATGTGTTTCTTTTATACTTACAATATAGGGGGTTATTTGCTGACATTTTTTTTCTTATTATTGTTGAATATTTCATGTATTTAGCATTTCTTAACGAATTATACGCTGTTGATCATTATTATTATTGTTATTATTATTATTATTATGATTAAATTTACTCATTTGTGCTTATGTCTGTATTCGTACAGTTCGACCACCTGATTACTTTTAATTAATTTTTTTATTCATTTGTTATCTTATTTTTTCTTGAAGGCGAATGGTCTAGTTTTTTTTGTTTTAAGTTTCAAGAATTGGCTTTGTTCAAAGTATGTTTATTATCCGCTTGGGTCTGAAGATTGCCTTAAAAATGATACAGACTGTGCTCACACTCATTTGTTCATGGTGCCCGCTCTTATATATTGAGGTCTACAAGCCTGTGCAGTCGAGAAGCATGAGAAAAAATAAGATTTCCCATACAAATTCTTTATTAAACACTCGAATGCATTAACTGAATATAACGCTTTAACCAATAGTAAATACTTCTGGTTTGTGTGTGTGTGTGAGAGAGAGAGAGAGAGAGATAGAGAGAGAGAGAGCTTGTGTGTGCATGCAAATATTTATAGAGAGACATTTCAGTACAGGCATCTTTCCTTTTCCTCTATATACATTCATTTCCCCCCTTTCCTCGCTCTCACTATATATATATATATATATATATATATATATATATATATATATATATATATATAAAAAACATTATTTTCAGGCTCAGGCAATCCTTAGACGAAAGAAGAATGTATATTTGTGTACATATATATATATATATATATATATATATATATATATATATATTTACATATATATATATATCCTTTTCGTTTACACTTTCACTCTCACGCAATCTCTCACACACTCTCTCTCTCTCTCTCTCTCTCTCTATATATATATATATATATATATATATATATATATATAACATTATCTCTCCGTTTCCTTTTATCTTTTTAGTATTTCTTTTCCTTGGCGGGAATGTTGATATTTATCTCTCATGACTCATGAATTTTCATTGACCTCTTTACTAATTCTCTCCAAACAAGTTCATTATATTTAACCCGGTTTATATATTGGACAAACGCAAAACCATTACCGTTTACATCCCTTTGTTCTCTACTCTTAACGTCATTCCATTTTGTTTATTTTTTCCATATTATTCCTACAATAAATGCATAAATCTATTTTGCATACAAACCTTTGTTCATATCAACATTTTTGGCGCGGAACTGACGGAGAATCATCCATATTTATTTGAAGGTCTGCGATATCGTTTTTGTTTTTATTTATTATTAATGTTTGCTTTCCGCCTCTTTTACTCTCTACTTTCTAAAATACACACAAGCAAGAATGTTTTTCCACTTTTACTTTATTTTTTTTCTTTCCGTATGCCGCTCTGATTCTCTCTGAATTATTATTCATGCACAATCCGACATTTTGCTTCTTCTTTTATATTTCTGTCATTTTTGGAATATTTCGAGTAAACCACCCAGATGACATTTATTGAACTTTTCTTCCATGTCATTTTCAAGCTGTCCTTCCATCAAAGGCAGATTAGATTTTTTTTCTTTACCGTCACGACTAATATTTTTTTTTTACAGTCAAGATTCCTAACGGATTTCCTATGTTTTATTTTTTTCCGTTTGTTGTTTCAAAGTTTCCCGCCTTTTTATTCTAAATCTCGTTTTTTTTGTTTGCTTCTTTGTTTTTTTTTAACTTGTAATCTCGCTTGTATGCGTTTTCTTTTCCCTTACCCTTGACTTCCAGATATGCGCCGTCTGCTGCTTCGAGGCAGGCATAGAACTATCATCAAAATATTATCTTATTTTTCATCATAATTTTGAGAAAGTCTGCCGTACAAATACTACTTTATAGTCAACGCAGTATTTACTATTATTTTTACACATGTCGGTTTGGCTCTAATATGTCCAAAAATACTGGGCGTCTCGACACGGGAAAGTGTGTTAATCTAGGAGTCAGTTATGTCTTTTGTAACAGGCAAATGTGTCCTTTAGGAAATTTCACCTGATATATACTACCGAGTAAACCCAAGTTTTTGTAGATTTCTAAATAAATAGAAAGCATACAATCACAAAATATTCAGAATATTATGCATTAAATGATCCTTAAAAACAATGGCAATCTTCATCTGATCCTGGAACTTTGTTTCTATCAGAACTTGCACTAATATACAATTCATCAGTCCATTGAATACTGTTGCAAAATCTAGACGGATACTCTTGCTGTATATCTCGCGATTCTTGAAAGATCCAATAAAAGAATCTGTAATGTAATTCATTCTGAACAGGCATCTCGACTTCAGTCACTTTGTCACTAACGTGACATGGATTCCATCTGTGGCTTTTACAAATATTTTCATGGTTACTGCTCTGAAGAGACTATTTCCTGGTGCCCCGAATAGATGTATTAAAGTGTCCTTAAAGACACTGACAAACTTCATCTGATATTGGAATTTTGTTTCTCCCAGAATTTGCACGAATCTACAATTCATCAGTGCATTGAATACTGTTGCCACTTCTGGTCTGGTACTCCTGTTGTATATCTCAATATTCTTGATAAATCCAAAGAAGGATCTGTAATATAATTCATCCTTATCAGGTATCTCGACTTCCGTCACTTTGTTACTGGCGTGACATGGATTCCATCTGTCTCTTCTACAAATATTTTCATGGCAACTGCTCTGACGAGGCTTTTCTCTGGTACCCCGAATACATGTATTTAAGCGTACTACTAGACTGGCATCGCGGTTCCAACCTTTTACTGTTGAAATAGCAACTGCTACTTCTACTCCAAGAATTTCTTGTGTCGCACTTCCAAACTGTGTAACTCGCTTTCGTTTAGTCGGCTCTCTGATAATTACGACCTTCAAAAATTTAAATAAAACATCAATCGCCATCATCTGTCTTCTTGAATACCGATCATATTTTATCCTCTCGCCATCCTTAATTTTTGCCATGATTCCTTGTAACTCCCTGTGTACTAGTGGCATTTCCGTCTTGGGGTGAAATGTTTGTAAAAAATACTGTTACTTCAATGTAATTAGGAAAATTGTACGATATTACAATTAGGAAAATTCGTAAATCAAGAAACTGAATTGAAATTCGATTCTAACATTTTTTTTTTAAATAATTTCTACGAAAATTTTGTCGTTCAAAATAGCTTAATTATTTAACTAATTCTATTATGTGAATACATTTTTAACAGAAAACTATTTTTGAAACATCAGATTATTCGTATATTTCCGCTCATGTTTTATCATGTATATTATGATCATATCATATCATGTCACATCATATGGTATTAGTGCAATATGAATTATCTCAGTCAGTGTTTGCATTTGATATTACGATAACATTTCCTAGCACTAACCGCATGTCACAGGCAGCTTAGCACTTACCGTTTTGTTTTTGTTTTTCAAAAATAATATCTGCTACCAGATACGTAATTATTTCCTACAGAATTGCAATAAATATTAGCAGTTTATGCTGGCATTCCACCATTCAACCATAATATTCTTCGGTGACTTTTAATGGCTTCAAGATCAATACCATCTGTCAAATGTTCATACTCCTGTTACGTTATTTTTAGATTGATTTCCAGCCCGCATAGTCCAACTGTTTAGCCGGCAAGATTTCACATGCAAGAACATAATCAACCGCTAGATGGTAATAGGTTGGAAACACGTTCGATTTGTACGATAATTCGCTTGTGTTGCGAGATAGGTCCTTGCATTAAACTGACGTCGTTAACATATATACATAATAATTATTATTATCGATTACTTCATCCTTCATTCTGGTGGTCGGAATTGTTCACTTTTGCATTTCAGCTCAATTAGATACTCCTAAAATTTCACTTCAGATCTTCTTCTTATTTTTATTAGCATTTGGTTGGGTCATAAATAATTTCAGTTTTTGGAATGTCAAATGCCATTTGTTTTTTTTTCTGTTTTTTAATTACAAAACATATATGGCAGTCATGAAAAAATCAGAAGCGCACGAATGCACCTTGGGTTTTGTATAGCCATGGCAGCGTAAACAGTGGATTAAATAAATGACACTCATACAACACGAATAACGAAGGTCAAATTTTGGAAATCTTTTTTTTGGGGTCCTACTCTTCCCGCCATATTCACCTCAAATTGTACCAAACGATATTACATTTTTTATTCCTGCAAAGCTATTTTGATAGGGGGGGCATTCTCTAAATAAACCCTAATCTAAGTATCCATTGAAAAATCTTTACATAAAGAACATGCGGAATTTTGCTACCTAAGTGGTGATAAGACATTGTAAATTGTCCTGAATATATAATTAAATCGAAATGTGGTCGAAGTTTATTTTGTTGAATAATGTTCGTAAACAAAATTATTTAAGAAAACAAACTAATAAATTCAATGATCCAAAAGATTTTGAATGTAACGATTATTAAATATAAACAAAAAACAAAAAAAAACTTTGCCGTATTCTCCTCTCAGAGTTTTATGCTTATATACGTTGTTTGTTTTTTTTTGTTTGTTTTTTTTCAATTTTATTTTATGGCGTCATTTCACGCGCTATTTAAATAATCCAAAGAAATTCTAAAGAATAGAAATACCAAGATTCCAGGATATCAAATTTAGCATGAGAAAAGAAAGGAAAATCATATGAAGCTTTGAATTTTGCTCGCTAATTTTATCAGCAGGGAAACTTGGTTAATTATCTTCTGAATGCATCATTATTTCCATCTGTCTTACGGAATGTATATATGAGTTTTCTTTTATCCGGGTTACTCATTTTGCCTAACGACTCCGTGTCAGTTACGGCAAACATAATTTTTGGTCGCTCAGACAAATTTATCGAAAAGGGGATATCAGAAAGTTTATTCATATAAGAATTTGAAAGCGGATAATTATTCATTGATACATGTCATACTAATTAATTCGTAGCTGGGCGGAAAACAGTTGGTTTCATACATTTTCCCAACGGTGTTTGAGTGTAGGTAAATATAACGAACCAACCCGAAATTAGAACAAGGGTCTGCGATTAAAAATTTTGCTCCGTTATTCATTACCCCATCCTCTTATTAAAGCAAAAGATCACATATATATATGTATGTTTCTGACCAGGCTTACCATTTGCTTCACCTTATGATCTTACGGGAAACGGTGTTTCCATAGGTTTTGAAAGATATCTTTAATTAGCCAATGATTGAATTCGAAATCTTATGAAATCAGGCAAAATATTAAATTTAAAGCCCAACACATCAGAAGGAACTCATAGGAAAATGGGAAATATTAGCCTTACATGTTCGAAGAAAAGAATCTAATGGTGACACAAACCTGACCCGTCAGTGGTTGCGAATGTCTGGTTTAAATCCAAAAATGAATGATTCAGCCTAGTTATTCAAAATGAAAACCTTCCAAGAATATTCTACAAGAAAATTTATATAAATAAATGATAATGTCTGTTTGTTAGTTTGTAAATGTGTCATACATTTTCAGCTTTACTCCTGCAAGCCGTAGCCCAAAATATCATACCATTTTGGAAACAAAAGACTCAGTGGGCAAATTAAATCATTCCAGGAAGGATAGGGACTAGCAATCCTAAAAGTTTGAATTCCCAAGTTTTCATTACTGCAATTGTTTTCGGCGACTTTCACGTGATTATTTGCGACCAATATTTTTATACGATAACACTTTTTATAATTTGGAAATAAATATGGGAAAAGTTGAATTAATTGCGAAATCCAGCGAAAGTCACCGAAGGAAATAAAAATAAATTGTTTGTACTGTAAGTAAGGACATACGTATATTAAATTGTTTTTAAATTAAGTACCGGTAGAAGAGTTATCTTTTAACTTTTAAAATGCATGCTTAAATATTAATGTAATAGGTAAATGCAGCGATTAGTTTGAGTTCTTCTAGAGTTTATTTTTGCCTATCGAATACGGCAGCAGTATGTCCCGAAAAAAAGAAATCTCCGCCAACAGAGGAGCAAACTGCAATCAAAAGAGCCAAGGCTGCAGCAAGAAAAAAAAAAGCCCCGTGCAAATGAAAACCCAGATCAAACAGCAGGCATGAGAGCTTCCATTGCTGTGAATATGCAAATACTTAGGGACTCCAAACGCATGAACAAGCCGAAGGCCCAATCAAGAGATTTCCACAGGAGATAGTTTAATTGCCGCTCGATAGGGCGGCTTTTAAGCGAGTATTTTAATAAATTGACTATAACAAAATGTCAGGCAATAATGACGGTCTTATATCAAGCTGCTCTACCATAGTGTAAATGATACTTTCAATATATTAGGTTGGTGCAAAAATATTATAAGTCAGATAAATAAAGGTAAGATTATTTCCAGATATAATAATGGGAAGAGGGCACCTCGGCGTGGTGTAATGGTTAGCAAGCTTGTGTTGCTAGATCAGTTACTATATTGAAAAGTGAGTTCGATTCTCACTGGATGCCCCATACATTCGGCCTTGTGCCACATCAAACAACGCTTGGAAAATCTCTACACTATTTACATTAGGCACCTCGGCGTGGTGTAATGGTTAGTAAACTTGTCTCGCTAGATCAGTTACGACTGAAAAGTGAGTTCGATCCTCCCTAGGTGGCCTTGTGCCACATCTAAGCTACGCTGAGAAAATTAACTATAATAATGGGAAGATGTTTCCACCGTATAGCATTTCCCATGCAAAACTAGTATGAATACTAACCACAAATTGACATATACTTAGAAAATGTTAATAGAAGTCCGAGGTATATGCAATGAGTTAACACAAAAGCACATAGACATGCACTCAAACATTAGTTAAAAATCATATCAGCAGTAGAATTTATGGTTCTATCTCTTTTTGTCGAACCTTTCAATAAAGATTGGTCATAAAATCATCCAATTCCGGAAAGTTTACCTGCTGCCTCAATAATCCTTCTTCTGATACAACAAGCCGGACCATTTCAGAAAGAAAACATTCATTGTTCTATATCCTTTAAAAATAAGAGAAGTTAAACGTTTTGTTTGGCACATTCGAAGGTCTGATGAAAAATACATAGACAGACAAAGATATTCTCATGGATTGTGACCAAATGAAGTTTATTTTTTCAACACAATCTCCCTGGTGGTCTACGCACTACTTCCATAGGTTTTGCTGGATACCATTGGTTTCATCCTGTTGGTCAAAAGTCACCAATAGCTGATATGAAGTCATCATCACTAGGTCACTGGTATATGTTTGGACTACTCTTATTCTTTTCAGAGACTTCTTCGTTATGTCCACTAACATAAATAATGATACATACGTATCGACTGGACATGCCAAGATACCAGATATAACAATAACAGTCTTTAAATATATGTGCTTACTCATACACATCGCCATCCGTCTAATACCTCAGGAGAGCTATTTGGGAAAACTTTAAAATATGGAGATATTGAAATACGAACTGAAAGATTTCGTCGTTTTTCCAGTAAAAAGTTATAGTAGAAATGATTTAAAAGTTTACTCCAACACTTTTAGAGAGCAGCTGACAGATTTATTTTGTAGGACATTTCGAATCTTTTGGACTTGCTACTAAAACAGGAGTGTATCATTATGTCGTCAGAATAGATACGTAGGTAGGAGCTGATGGCCACCGGAAGATCCTTTATGAAGATAATAAAACAACAGAGGACCTACAATAGAGCCATGTGGGACATCACTTTTATTTTGGCAACATCTGATGTAAGTTATATACATAAAAAATAATAGTATTTTTGGTGGAGTTTTTTCCATCCACAAAGAATATGTAAATAGTTAATCGAAAACCTATACAACTAGATAATTCAAAATATTACCAAATCTTTCCAAATGAAAATCTAGACAAAAATACAATAGCGAGTATTCTTTTCGTGTCATGTTGAATGCAATAATTAGAGTTAATTATCTGAAATATTTGTTTAGTACATCCTTCTGATAGTATTACAGGTGATGCCAACTAATTTATTAAAGGAAAACTTCCAAATGATAAGCTATCTGCTTTTGATACTTCCAAATATTTATAATTTCAAAAGTGTTACGCTTTAAGCAAACATGTATAAACTTCTTGCTCATGGCAAATATTCAGATGAGCTACATTCAATATTCTCATCTATTCAGACATTTACGGCTACTACCTGCTATCTCACTTATACAAGTTTAACTCATCCTCGTTAACTTCATATTCTATTAGTAAGGAAGAAGTTGTACTCAGGTTCTTTCCTTTGTGGTACCAACTACCTAGATGATACCTCACTAATAAATTTACCGCTCCAAGCTTGGGATCAACTGTGGTCTGTCCTACATATCTTCATAATATGCAGCTCTTTCTTTCACCATTTATGTCCTTGAAACAACTTCATCCCGCAAGCTTCTATCTTGAGTAGCTCACTGAAAATTAAGGTATAGATCACAAATTATTTCTTTGCCGTTGAAAATTTAATATCGTGAAAAAAAAATCTGATGTTTAACAAACGGCTTTTCGACTAAAACAAATTCTTCGGAAAAACCAAAAGAAAATAGTGTGCCATTTATTTGACGGCTTTCTATACCGACGCCTGAAAACAGGATCTGTAATTTTGCAATAGGTTTTTATACGGTTCTACATTTAAAGAACATTTCCCAAGCCTCTATCTCAAATCTACCTTCCTTAAAATCATTTTATGCATATTCTTGTCCAACATGCTCGACCTACATTTATGCCAGCATGTTTCCCCTGTAATTTTATTTCGGTCTTTGCTGCTATTCAGGAACCAGGATGTGACCTTTTCGCTTGATTTTATTTCTATTTTTCTCATGAAAATTTGTTTTATAGTTTTCTTTTTCCATCCAGGACCACGCTCTTGGCTAACCATATTAACACCAATTGACGTTTTCGCCTCACTTCTTAAACTGTTCCGCATATATCCACAGTTTTCCCGCTTTTTTTCATCCTTCTCGCGTTCCATTGCGAGAAGTAAGAAAAAAAATATCGTTTTTGTATTTTCGCAGTTTTTCACTCTTTATTTTATTTATGACTGGTATACTGTTGGAATTACTCGCATAAGAATCCTCGCGGATATTTCCACTTCAAGAATGGAAAATAAAAATATCTTTCAAAATCCGTCCCTACGCATAAGACACAAAAATCATGCGTTTTAAAAATATGAACGTATCACAATTTAAAAAAAGAAAAGCTTTCAATTCACCGGTTTCAGGCCAGCAACTTACTTTAAATCGAATCTGAACTCATCCGCCATCATTAATAACAGCCAGAACTTGAAACTCATACACACCCACGTTCGCACAAACTTATTTTTAACATGAACGTTCATTACCCACATCTGATCGCTGGATCAGCTACCTAAATGTTGTTTCTATATATATTGTAGAACTCTATTCGCTTTTACCTTACTCCATCTATGTATTTCAATATCAGGCAAAGATAAGGAACTAATAATATATTTTTCTTTATGGAATATTTAATACGTTTGTAAACAGAGAAAACTTACAACAAAAAGAAATAGTTCATACCCGTCTGAAAATAATATCATTGTATTTGTCTAACCATTAAACGTATATTTGTGTTAAATTGAAAGGGTTTATTTTTATCACGTTTAATTTTTATTTATTTATTTGTGATATTAAATGTCGTCAGGATTACATTATAAATTCATTGATTAATGAAAAAACATGCCCAGACATTAAATAAACATAACATAGCGAGTATCTAGATATGATACTTTCTCGATCACTACAAAATTAATCTCTACATATTTTAAGTTAACCGTTATCTGTCATTCATATATATATATATATATAAAATCAGCACTTACTTATTACTTCTACATCCATACATAAAGCTCATGTTTTAACATCCTAATTTGAATTGCTCTTGGACCTTGAATTTTTGAAACATTTGAAAAACCTATTTTTATAAAGGTTACTTCTCTCCATCTCTCTTTCTCTGTCTTTTTATCCTCTTTGTTCCTCTCTGTGCCTTTCTAAATATTTTCATCTCTTTTTAATACTTAACGTTTTGGTTTAATATTTTCTTTCTCTTTCCATATTTAGTCTTATTTTACAATCAAGCATCATTTAGAATAAATTTGACTAGGCATTAACAATTAAACGTATATATGAATAAATAAAAGTATCTATATTTTTAATTGAATATATTTCACGTGATTCATTTTTAATTTTTCTATTTTTTTTTTAATATTGATTTCATGACATTTTTTTTATTTATTTTTATTTTTTTATTTTTTGAAAACTACAACAGTTTATTTTTGGTTCATACATTTTTTCCTCATAATTTCAACAACTTTTGACGCCACATGACTTGCCAAGACGGTGGAACTCTGGGTCCTTTCTTTCTCTTACTTTAACGCACATAACACCTTATATCTCTCAAGTGTTTTAACCACATAACCCTTTTCTCAGAAAGGTTTACCCTATACAAGGTCCGGGGGTCACACGTAGTAAATGTTTACGTTAAGTGGCACTTTATATGGATATGAGGGAGACATATCGGTTAACCTTCGACTATGACAGGTTAAGACTTTAGTGATCAGGGAAACATTCTCTCAGGAGGCGGTTCCCCAGAGAAGTGATTCGCGAAAAAAAAAAAACTGTATCGGGAGAAAGTGACGTCTCACCTATTAAATACGGAGGGAATGGAGGTGGTTTGCAACAACAGGACAGAAATGGCGGATCCTAGCCATGAAGATGAGACAAGTCAATATAGTTCAACCGAGTGCTTTCCGTAGTAGTAGGGATTAAGCACCGATGGGATCGTCACATGCAGAGAGAGAGAGAGAGAGAGAAAGAAAGAGGGAGAGAGAGAGAAAGAAACAGGGAGAGAGAGAGAGACGTCGTGGAGTCGAAAATATGTCGTCTCCCAGGAGGACTCGGATATTCTTTTGAACTCTATCAATACTGGGAAGTGAAAACTGGGCAGCTCCCGCCAAAATAGGCCAATAGTATAGCATTTGCGGCCTATCCTGATTCTTGTAATGGTAGAGGATAGCGTGAGAGGTAAAATGTCTTATTTGGGCCGAATTTAAGAAGTACGTCGATCCTGGAATGTTTTTCAGCACGAACCTCCATATAGGAGACTCTACTAAAGAAAGAACTATAATGTCTATCTCATTTTCTCTCTCTATTTTCTTAACTTTTATTTTTCGATCAGTTTTACCCTCTTTTTTATATCCCTGTTGTCTTATCGATTTTATATGACCTCTTTCTATATTTTCATCAAATTTATTTCATACTTTTATTGATTTTCAAATTATCTCGTCATTTTCGAGTGGTTTCTCTTTCTGCTTCTCTTGAAACAATTCACAATTTTTCCTTCTTATCTCCTTTTCCGGTTTTTCTTGATTATCACTTTTAGACGAGTAAGAATCAAGATTAAGTAACAAGAAACTATGAATGCCAGATTTTTTTACACCACGATTTCAAATGTTCTGTTCTAACTTGACATAAAAATCTGCCTTTTAAAATTTGATATATTTTTTTGCTTCAATATTACCTCATATAACACAAGATTTTTAAAATTTATTATTAAGGTCTGCACAGACAATCAATATTAGAGTGAATTAAAACCTTGTTGTTTACCCAACATTTAAATATATGTGACAGAAATAATGTTTTAGTATATAATTATAATAATGATGATAATTATTATAGTGATACTAATGGTAATGCTAAAGATAATGATAATAAAACTGAAACTGATATTTCTACTACTACTAGTAATAATAATAATAATAATAATAATAATAATAATAATAATGAGAAGAAGAAGAAGAAGAAGAAGAAGAAGAAGAAGAAGAAGAAGAAGAAGAAGAAGAAGAAGAAGAAGAAACATCACATATGCTAAGAGAAGTGCTATGAATTGAATGACAATACTCATATAGAATATGAAGACCAAAGTGTGGATCCGGCTCTACAGGATACAAAGCAGGAAACATAACAATTACAAATAATAATAATAATAATAATAATAATAATAATAATAATAATAATAATAATAACAGACCTGATATAATCATAAACGACAATAATTTCAGGATTTGTATGCTTATTGATATACCATCCTAATGAAACACGTCCATGAAAATTATCGAGAAATTGTCCAAATTCAAGGACCTGGAGATCGAGATTAACAGGATGTCGGGAATGAAGACTGAGACTGTGCCAAAAGTAATCTGAGCTCTGGGCCTCGTGAGAAAAAGAATGGACGATTTTTTAACAGTGTCGCAAGTAACATTGACACGCGAGTTGGTCGCCTTAGTAGGAACATCCCATATACTGATAAAAATGCTAGCAACTAAATGTAAATTCTCCTATAGGACCTAAGGACAATAGTTTGGACATGGATCTACATGATAAAAAGCAGGAAACATATATACACAAGTAATAATAATAAATAATAATAATAATAATAATAATAATAATAATAATAATATGAACACCACCCAGACCCGGTTACGGAGATAGGACCTATTACAATTCTATGGGACTACACAATACACACTGACAGAACAATCAAGGCCAACCGGCAAGATATTGTTATTAAACACCACCAACAAAAACGGTGCTTCCTTATTGATATGACAGTCCCTGCTGACTGCAATGTATCATTGAAGATATTCAAAAAGTTGTCAAAATACAAGGACCTTGAAATAGAAATCTCGAAAATGTGGCATATGGGAACATCAACAATCCCTGTTGTAGTTGGAGCCCTAGGACTGGTTGGAAAAGATTGCAGTAGACTAATTGAAGGGATTCCTGGAAGTCCATGTCTCAAGGAGATACAAAATATTGTTCTGACAAGTACAGCCCACACCTTACGAAGGGCTGTATCTATGTAATTTAATTTTTTTTTTTTTTTGTCAGTGGAAAGTGTCATGACGCCATTTCTAACCTTAGGTCCCTGGGCGGGACCCGGAAAGAAATGTGTAAACGCCAGAAATCAAAGAAAATAAAAATAATAATAATAATGATGAGAATGAAGAGAAGAAGATGAAGAAAAAAAGAAAGACATTTTCCAGGTAAGATATTGGCACTCGCTGGCTTGACATGAGAGTGTTACAAATATCTACCCTGGAAAATATGCAACTGTTACAGGAGGGAAACAGCAAGAAACCAGTATGAACATCATCCCTAGCCGGTTACAGAGATTAAACTGTAACAAATTTATGGGACTTTAAAATACACACAGACAGAACAATCAATATATAACGAACACAATGCGAATTGGAACTTGGCTTTCCGTTTAACAATTTAGAGACATTATCTTTTAATCCACCCGAAGAACCAAACTTTCAGTACCTGGTATTCCCAGGCATTAACTCATCTATACACTGATCAGGCTCGATGTTGCTTAACTTTGGTGAACTTACTGAAACCGGTGTTTCAAAGTTACGTGGATGTATTATCGCGTTGCATCAGCATCATTTATTTAGTTAGCAGATTTTGCGCTGAAATGGTCGCCACACCCCTCCATCCCACAATTGTTGTCGATGGTGATATCAAGGCAAAATAGTGCGATGTCTTGTTGGTTTCTTTTGCACCGGGAATGGTGAAGTTACCTCGTCTCTCCTCTCAGAAGTTAAATGGAAAGACCTAATAAGCAGCAGATAGTATGAATTCATAGTGTTCTTTCTCCTAAACTGGTTGTCAATCAAGGCTATCGAGCCTATCGTCGATATATTTTCACATCTTTTATTCAGTTTCTCCTTAATATATTATCTGTTCTTGATATATTGTGCTTGAATACGCTTTATTCTGTTACTTGTGTAGAAGCATAATTAAAGAATGTAACATGTTTCAGGCATTGTAAACATTCAGGCAAATGGGGAAAAAGGGGAACATAAAATCAGAAAGTAATATTCATACCAATATGGAAACTTGAACTAGTGAGATCAACACGAAGAAATAGATTATAGGAAATGGCATTCCACGAAGAAATAAGACAGTATAAAGATTAGAAGAAAGAATCAGGAAAAAAGCATAGTAGTAGCAGCAGAAGTAGTAGTACTACTAGTAGTCATAATAATAATAATAATAATAATAATAATAATAATAATAATTCTTCAATACGAAGAAATAGATTACAGAAAAATGGCATTCCATGAAGAAATGAGACAGTATAAAGATTAGAAGAGAGAGACAGGAAGAACATAATAATAATAATAATCGTAATATTACTACTACTACTACTACTACTAATAATAATAATAATAATAATAATAATAATAATAATAAGAAGAAGAAGAAGAAGAAGAAGAAGAAAAAGAAGAAGGAGAAGTAGAAAAGTGCTATCAATTGAATGACAATTCTGATATAGAATCTAAGGACCATAATTTCAAACCGGCTCTACAGGATACAAAGCGGGAAACATAACATATAATAATAATAATAATAATAATAATATATAATAATAATAATAATAATAATAATGATGATGATGATGATGATAATAATAATAATAGTAATAATAATTGACATGATATTATCATAAAGGAAGTATATGCTTATTGGCATAGCAGTACCATCTGAGAGAAACAACTGCATGAAAATTATCGTTACATTGTCCAAATACAAGGACCTAGAGATCCTTTGAAGATTCATGCCTTTCCCAAAGGTATTTTCACGTCAGTGAATATAAAGAAACCAAGAGACGTTAGAACTCTGCTCTCTGATTAAGAATTCCGAGTCTTTATTCCTTACACCACCTTCACATCCAACCTTGCAGTATCAGATATTTCCACGCGATTACTCACCTAGATACTGATCAAGCTCAACGTTGCTTAACTTGGATGGCCGTACAGGAACTAGTGTTTCAATGCTATATGGGAGTAAGCATTGAACAATAACTTAGATAGGAAACGTTAATACTGGAAAGGGAGATAACAATTACGGGACAAAAATATATATTCCTGATAATCGTTTTAATAAAAAAAAATATGAATTCGCATAGGCATGTACACTGTCTGTTCAATCAATACATGCCGGAATTTATCATATAAGGAAATGATTAAATTCACCAATACAATTTCACTCTCTGCAATTGAGAAAATGGTCCGAATTAGTTTCAATATATGACATGTTCCTTGAAAGCAGCTGGTCTTTTTGAATATATTGAAAAAGGGGTCTCGACCTAGATACAACGTCGAACCCATTCAGTGATGGGCTTCATGCGCATGCGTTAGCAGGTACTGTGCGGCAGTAATAATCTCTCGGCAGCGAGACGCCACTGAATTTGATTTCGTAAAAAGGCAGCTGTCAAGGAATAGAATGATCGATAGAGTTAATTCTTCAGATTCAGTGGATTGTTATAGGTAAATATTGCTTCACCAAGATCTCTAAAGACCCTACAATCCAGATTTGATTCCTTATCATTTTTTCCAGAACGTCAAGGAAGAGAATTTCAAACTGTAGCCAAGATTAAAATGAACGCGGTGAAGAAACTGGAGATTTGGAATGAGGAATTTTATAAGTTGGTTTGAAAAATGGAAAGTAGTCAGGGTTAAGTCTTTGAAGCCCCACAATTTGTACTTTTTGTACGAATAAATATCAGTCTTTGAAGCCCCAAGACGAATACACTGAAGTTGCCTAAGGCGCATTTACCATAGACAGACATTTTTATCGTTAATAATAAATGGCTACATACGCATGGGACTTGTATTACTATGCGGTTCGTCTTGCCGAGTGAACTGAAGAAGCAGTGTTTTTCACACCATCAATATTTAGGCCAGGTAAAAAACAATGATTCTTAATATTGATTTTCAAAGCAGCTTTAAATCATTGGAGTAATGTGCCAAAACGATCGTCAAACAGACGATAGTTTCTGCACGTAATTCAATAAGAAAGGCAAAGGTCATTTCCTCTCTACTTATCTTAATTTGAAAAAAATTCAAACCGTATTATGATACCTTTTTCCATTTTAAATTTATCGTTTCTATTCATATTAATTCATTTTTCATGCTATCTTAATAAGTTCCCTTTCATCTTTCGTTTCCTTCTTTTTTAAAAAAATATCTGATTATTGCGGACATTGGCACTTCTCTTTTTCGTTTTTCTTTTTTTAGAAATCTATATTTTATTAATGCATATATATCTACTTTATATAATATAAACCGTGTTTTATTTACATTCTTTCAGCAAATATATTTACTTCCTTCATTAAACTATTCCATCTTTCAGGCTTATATATCTGATATGAGATATTGTAGCAATTTACATCTTTATTGCCATATTCTCGACGTTTCGGCCGTTGTACACTCTGCCTTCTTCAGGTGATATCTAATAATCTAAATTAGCGTTGACCAATATAGTGTACTAATTTCAATTCGCAGTACAGGATGTTTTACTTGTCAAAAACTAATTACCAATATCGGACACACAACTACCCCCTTAAGTAGATTCCATACATGCTACCTCTCGAAGCAGAGCGCGAGTAATAAACACCTATTAATACATAATTTATATGAACCTTAAAAGAAAAACTCTAGTCGATAGCGCTAAAATTATTTTGAAATCATATAGTCGTAGACATTTCATTATTAGGGAAGCAATGTTGATTAATTACCGTTCTCTCGTTATCAGTCTAAAATTGTTTAGCATTGGAGACGACGTATTAAAGGTTTGTTTTTTTTTAAAATAGATGTGATGCCCAGGTCAACCAGTCCCGCGTAGCGTGTCAGACAAAAAAGTCATACACTCCTTCGTAGATCTCCACACAGCAAAATTACTATGTAGAAGACAACACATGAAACTCACATACCAAAACAACGTCATTGACAATGGCTATAGAACTAACCGAAAGCGCTCAGAATAATAAGAACTATGGACAATTTCTCTGTTCTTTAACACATGAAAAATGTTAGAATGCTGGAAAACCTCAATAATAGATTAATTAAATATTCCTTCTCGGCCGTTTGCAATGGAAGATGCTTGACAGAACGGGTCCTGCTCACGTATATCTTAATACACACACACACATACACTCACGCAACCCCCCAACACACAGACACACACACACACACACACACACACACATATATATATATATATATATATATATATATATATATATATTCGAAAATTATCACATAAATATGTTATAAAATCACTACAAATATAGACATTTTGTTTCAACTCTTCTGGTGTCTTATCAAGTGATGGTGTTGAATGTAGAATAAAGAGTTTTAAAAGTTCAAATCAATCAAACACACCCTGACAGGAGAAACGCTGTTACATAAGCTGCAAATAAATTATATTTGCTATACTCTGTATTGAAGAATCTTTTAAGAATAGTATTTTTGGTTATTTGAATTTATTCCGTATTCACCAATCCTATAGTTGTATGCGTATATATATATATATATATATATATAGAGAGAGAGAGAGAGAGATAGAGAGAGAGAGTGAGTGAGAGTGAGAGTGAGAGAGAGAGAGATCTACCTTCTTTTATATCCCATGTTTCTTTAGGACGTTGGCGATCATGGCTTTCCACGAATTTATATGCTTTGTATATCTATATTTTTTTATCCAATTAGTCTCCCGTTCCTTCTCAGGCTTGTTACGTAGGTTCCTCGATGATTCTTCCGCTCCTCTTACGTCCGATATATTCTACGTGTATCAAAATCTCCAAACTCTCTTTCTTAATATACTGTCCTTCAAATTTTGACAGTTTTATACATTCTTCTATAGATCACTATTTTTTTAACCTCTGTTAAATCGTATTTTTTGTTCATTTTACATTTCTTTCTTTCTGATTTTTCGTTAATATTACTGTATCTTTTATTCTTTTCATCTTTCATTATCGCTTTTTCTCTCGTCAATTTTTGTCGTTTCTACTTTTATTTTTTCGTTCTTTTCATTAATTCTCTTTAGTTTATATGTCTTTAATGTTTCATTTCATTGACTTTCCTTTCTTTTTTCTAACTTGCAAACCTTGTAGAATTTCTCTTACATATATTTCTCTTCTCTCTTACTTTTCGTTTGCTTCTTTCCTAAAGCCTTTACACCCGATAATTTTCGGTTATCAATCATTTTCGCATTCTCCATTTTATTTTCTTTCTTTAGCAAAACTTTCGTCATCATTTTTTTTCTTTTTAAATCTTCGCATTTTCTTTCAATTTGGTTACACATTCTCACTACCTGTCTCCAGAATTTATTTTAGTTTCCATTTTCTTCCTGCAATGCGAACTAATTATAAAGGTCAGAATTTCAGTAAAAAAAAAAGGATCAAAAAATCGATATATATATATATATATATATATATATATATATATATATATATATATATGATTCCACCTTGAATATCATTAATCCTCGATCCTTACTCTACTTACCGGCGACTGAAGAGATTACAATCTACACACAAGCCAAGATTGTCAGCCATATTGGTATTTATGCTCTCAGCTCACTAATCTTTGTTATCTTCTCTGCTTTTTTTTACAAATTTTGTCTCAACCAACGGAAAAACAGCTGAAAGAAACCGTAATTAAGTTTTGCATAAAGATAGCCATATACTATTATGTCATATATATGTAAAATTATGCGCATGCGTGCTCTTGTGTGTGAGTACAGTTAGATAATGTTATATAATTCTACATATTAACTGAACTATAAATAGGTGCACGCACAAGAAAAACATCGATATGCATACGTGCATAATTGTGAGTTGTCTTCTGACAAAAATCACAAAGGCCAAGTTGACGATAAAATGAGATCAATCAGAGTTTTTTTTCGCCATATTTTATACATATAAAATTCTTACACCCTACTTGCGAATACTAAACACACAGACACATGCAAAGACACACACACACACATACACACACACATATATATATATGTATGATAAAGTTATGCATTTCAGGTATAATATATTTATGGGTACGAGTGCTCAATTTTAGAGATAGTGTGAAAGTATATATATATATATAAAAAAAAAGTTGAAGCTGAGGTCAATAACAAGCGGCAACACTGAATCATGCTTAAACGCAATCTTCTGGCGATTGTGTTCATGCCTGAAAATGACTATCACCCTTTAGTATTAACCTCTGTCGAACAGTTTTATTAATACCAGCACTATATATATATATATATATATATATATATATATATATATATATATATATATATATATATATATATATTGAGAGAGAGAGTCTATTATACCAAACCAAGACTTTAGAATGATTTGAAAGGTGAATGCAAAAAATCTGGTGCCCATGTCAAGATACAATTTTATTTAAAATAAAACCTCATGCAAAACCCTTTCCTCTCTCTCTCTCTCTCTCTCTCTCTCTCAATATATATATATATATATATATATATATATATATATATATATATATATATATATAGTGCTAATAAAACTGTTCGACAGAGTTAATACTAAAGGGGTGATAGTCTTTTTCAGGCATGAACACAATCTCCAGAAGATTGCGTTTAAGCATGATACAGTGTTGCCGCTTGTTATTGACCTCAGCTTCAACTTTTATATATATATATATATATATACTTACACTCTATCTCAGGTCTCCTCACTGTCCACTCATGAATTTTCAATCACTATATATATATATATATATATATATATATATATATATATATATATATATTTTATTTTTCAGAGCGCTCTTCAATCTTTCCCGCTCTCTCTAATGTAATATTTGCCACTTTGATAGTCGTATGGTCTTTGCTCTTTCTTCTTTCTTAGTTTGAATATTTATTCTTGTGTGTAGTTTTTCATCCGCAGACAGGCTGTTTCGCTGTATCACAGCTGATCGGTGTGGCTAGATGTCCGGTTACCTCTAGCTAGAATCGACCCCACGCTGAATTGGGCTAAATCGGAGAATCTACCATTAAGCCGTTCGCCCACATTAGGGATTAAGTTGAATTTAATCGTATTTTTTTTTTAGATAAACACACCAGTCACAGAGACTTCGATTCGTTTATCGAAGTGTGTTGCATTGGTAGCAGTAATAGTCACTGCTTACAAAATGACAATTTCTTTTCAGAGAGCTCAATCGAAATATTTTTTTCAGGACAATATAATGTCATCCAAAGACAGACTTTTTCACAGCTCATAGTTTTAGCTAGATTTCCGGTTGCCTCTATCTAGGATCTACACACGGGTGAATTCATGTCTGCCGAAGAATCTGCACACACACACAGGCACACACACTCACACACACACACACACATATATATATATATATCAGATGCCAGCTTTACTAGGCGTCTCATTATTTATACACTTTTCATCTGAATCAGATTAACACATTGCCGAATGATCACATGAGGACGTTTTTGACGAGCTCAATCCGAAAATCACATTGGGTTTTTCAATCAGGTCAACTTTTTGAGCTATGGCCACATCCCGCTTTTTACGTTTTTCTCTATCTTGTGATATCCAGTACAATATCTAAATATGCAACATATTTCACACAATAAAACTAATTATCCTTTTAATTACAAACTTATTAAGTTTAACCCATCAGAAGTATTTCTCCCCAAATACCTACATAAATCTTAAATCACGTCTCCTAAATATTTATGAACCAATAACACGCAATAAAGTGCATATATCACAAAATACACCAATTAAAATATATAATACAAAACCATATAATACAAATTAGAAAGGTTGTTTTATTGGTCATTATAATTTAGGTACACCGCCAAAATATCGCCCGGATGTAGCATCAAGCATACAAGATGTTGTTGTGTAGCCAGTCAGGAACAAATAAAATTATACAATTAAGGAGGCAATTTCTCAAGAATAACGGTATAAAAATCATGTCAAACAGATACCATTAAGGGCCATATCACTCTGCTGATATTCAAGATTCTTTTGCTTCCATACAAACTATCAAGAAACGATTCTGCAGCACTAACCAAAACTCAAAGGGGCCGCGTTTAGAACCCAGTGCCGTTGTCTACAGTAAGAACTTAATTCTATCTCCTTTATACCCATTAAAACTACGTACATATACACATACTATTTCACAGAGACACATAAGTGACGATATTTCACATTTTTTTACATACGTACGCAGAACTTGCCATCAATATACTGACTGCTTTCAGAAACCTCGGTTGCAATATGAGCATCAAAATACATTATTTATTCTCACACGTGCATCGGTTTCATAAGAATCAGTGAACAGTGAGTGACGAACTGGGAGAGAGATTCCATCAGGGTATGAAAGTGATAGAGACTATATATCAGGGACGGTGGGATACAGTCTGAAATTTTTACAATGATGACGTAACATGCAGTTTACACGTACTTACACTTATCAATGTATACTATTCAATTTATTGTAATCGATGTTTATACAGTGTAACCCGGATATAAGGGAGTTGTCAGGACCGGAGAAGAAGTCTCTTATACCCGGTTTCTCTTATATCAGGGTTTCGTCTATTTTATGTACATTAACACAGGCTCTAATTTGGGACCAGACAAAATCTTATATCCGGGTTTCTCTTATATCCGGGTCTCTTATATCCGGGTTACACTGTAATATGTAGTTAATAAATTGTTTTAGGAAACGATTTTTCTCTTAAAAACTTATTTCGTATGCGAAATATTGTTATGGGATCCACCCCTTTTTCATACAAGTGGACTCGACCAGTGTGTACATGGACTACTGCCGTTAAATACCCAGAGTCAGTCAGAGTAGAGAGTAAGCAGTGATTGTGATTGAGTTGGAGGTAGAGTAATAGTGTGAGGTAACCGCTTGTAGAAGTCAGTTACAAGCATGTAGACTCTAAGGAAGTCCTACTTCGAGACTGGATTTATTGCTACTAACCACATTTCTGGATCTACTAACCGTATTACAAATTGTATTATTGTGTAAATACAATTATTTGTTATATTTCATTCCTGCGTTTGTCATTCATTGGAGGCCGAATTTCACCCCGAATCCACAACAAATATTAACATCATTCAATCAATAATATTGCTAAAATGTAATAGATTTAGTCAGAAAATCGGTTTTTAAAACTCAAATTAGCACAAAATTATGACCTGATCGAGAAAAACGGGTGCCATTTTTGAATTTTTTTTAAATAATTTGGAAAAACAGACAATTTAGTCTTATTATTGCCCGGTGAATAAATCATATTAGATTTCTAGTTCTTTTAAAATTATCTTGATATACCACAGAAATTGGATCACTGGTATTTTTTTGAAAATTTTCCCAGTGATATGGACTATGTCTTGTCTTTATCTAAACAGTATTTCCGAAATGGCGTACACTTTTCTAAATTCCAAATATTTGCCAAATGTTTCTATAATTTTAGATGTTCCTTTCCGGTGAGTTGTTTTTTGTTTTTTTTTCTGTCCCTTTTTGTTTGATAACAATCATGTTGAAATACATGTCATATGTAAATGAAAGTTTTAACGTGACACTTATATTTCAAACGATAGCTATTTCAATTGGATTTGGGATACCTATAACCAAAAAAAAATCAGTCAAATTAACAGAAATGTGCGTCATATCTTCCTATCTAATGATTTTTGACTCTGCCAATTTGGAATATCGCGAAAAATATTTAGAGAGAAAATGATTTTAAGTATACGTCCGAAATCATTAAAAAAATTTAAATCTACAAGACGTAAGAACATTTTCTCACCAATACATTAAAATGTATCCAAGTATTATTTTTCGACCAACTGTTCACTGTATTTATCAGAAAACATAATTTAGATATATTCCTACGTTTCCGGTGGGGTGCCAAATCAAGTTTAAATGGAGTAAATATCAAAATGTATTTTCATAAAAATTCCTTTACTGCAGATCAGGTTTTCCCGACCTAAACACATATTCTTTAATAACATATGTGAAAGTATTTATAATTTTTCCTCTTAAGTACAGTTAAACTTAACGCTGTTAAATAATATAGATAAAAAGCATTCAGGGACTCAAAAACTACAACTATTCGCTTGACTGTTGTGCAATTCTACCGCGTGTACAGGTTAAATGAATTCGGTGATAAAACTCATTCTTTGCTTTGCTTCTACCAGATCATCCCATAAGTTCTGTACGAATTTTGAATAAAGAAAACAATTGAGCAAATGTTACATTTAATTACAGATTCAATCAACAATGTATTTTTCCCTGATTATCTATGACTTCCTTCCATCTATAACAGGCATACTAATTCCATCCCTGAAAATTCTTTTGGCTTTGATTCGAAGAACTCACAAATGTCAGTTTTAACCTCTTAATCTGTTACAAAAGCTGTTTCTTCCAAATGATTCTGTAAGCTACGAAACAAATGGTAGTCTGAAGGAGCAAGATCCGTAGAATAAGGTGGATGTGAAATGTTCTCCCAACCAAGTTCGATCTTTTGTGACGTGATTCTTGCTGTGTGGGTTCGCGCATTGTCCTGATGAAACATCACCTCATTTCGATTCACTAGAGCAGGTCTTTTTTTACTCAAAGCTTGGTTCAAACTCTCTAATTGCTGAGAGTATAGTTGAGCATTAATTGTTGCATTAGGTGGTAAGAATTCAAAGTGGATTATCCCTTGGTGATCCCACCAGATTGAATGAAGAACATTTTGCTCATGAAGTTCCCTTCTCGGGTGTGGCTGGGGTCCTTCCCCTTTACCAAGCCAATGTCTACAACGCTTAACATTTTGATAAAAGATCCATTTTTCGTCGCCAGTCACAAGTCTATCCAAAAAAGGTGAAACAAGTTGGCGAGAATGGAGAGAAGAGCAGATGTCAACTCGGGATTTGAGGTTGTATTCAGACAATTCATGTGGCACCCATTTTCCAAGTTTAGGAACTTTTCCATGTTGTTGAAGATGACAATGAAGAGTTGTATGGTTTGAACTGAGAACCACTGCCAATTACTCAACTGATAAAGCAGGATTTTCTTCAAGGGATGCTTCAAGAAGCTTTACATCAAACTCAACTGGGCGTCCGGTTCGGTCTTCATCTTCAAGGGTGAAATTTCCACCTCTGAATTTTGCAAACCATCTTCTGCAAGTTCTTTCATTCACACATTCCTCTCCATAAACTGAGTGAATGTTTCTAGCCGCTTCAGCTGCTGAGTTTTCTTTCTTGAACTCATAAAGCATTATGTGCCTCAAATGATTCTTGGGTTCTTCCATCTTAGCAGGGTTTTAATCAAACAAAATTTAATTTTATTGTTTTCTGAAATAAAATTTGTTCAGTTTAAATGCATCTAAACATAAAAATAATGTTCAGCTCCATTAGACATTATAAAATCCGCTTTAAATTTCGTTCATTTTATAAAAATGTTAAAATTCGGACAGAACATATGGGATGACCTGATATTTTTATATACTAACGTTATACACCTTCAAACTGAATACTGGGTTATTTCCTCATTAAAACACATGAAAATAAACATTATGATATATACAACTCTGAAATCATCTCCCTATATCAGTGTTAATATAAAACTTCTTCTAACCAGCGTTACACGTTTAATTACACATCTTTTACTATCATATCAAGATAGATAAATTTTTGCAGTATCTTCATTTTAACATCCTCGATGCGTAAATCACCACTGAGTTTTCTATTTGTCTGATTTACAAGGTTTTCTAGAATATCAAACACATAATTTTTCATTAAATGCTCCCCTCTGAAATGTTAATATTCGATTTATATTTAGCCTCACTTACTCTACTAAGTGGTCAAATGATTAGAACAAAGATTTTGCAGCGTCGATTGTCCATGAGGAGAGACTTTTCATATTTAGAAATCAACGTTCGAGATCCTGTTTTTAGCAAGCACTCGAACATCGATCAATGGAACTGATGCGAGAAAGGTATTAATGTCCGCCTTCAGTTCCTGACCAGGCGTAATCATAGTATTTTGCGTATGTCTTTAATTCATCCATATCATCAAAAGCAGATAATTAACATGAACTCCCGAATATATGGGTAAGGGCGTATTTTTCTGGTCGTAGAGCAGAACATGTTGACCCAAGCAATCAAAGTTGAAAATGGAATCAACTGGAAGAACATGAGTCATGTTCATAATTTAAAATCTTTAATATATTCTGAAAAAAGAACGCGTTTATTACCGTTTATTTCTAAACATTTTTTTAAATCATATATTTACAAATCCAAAAAAAGAATCGACAGTGGTTCTCACCTGGCATTTCTGTTGCAGTTATGTTCCCATTTTCATAATGTAACATTCCTGCATCTTTTCTATAAAGATTTTCATGGTAAGTGTTTTGATGACTTTTCCTCGTTGCTACCTCGAATGTAAAAACAGTACTAGATTGGTGGCAAGATCTCATCATTTTACAGTTGGAATGACTAGATGCAAAGGGGAGTTCTATGCTAACAGATTTTTTTTTCTCTCGCACTTCTCGCTTATGGAACTTTCTTCAGCCTCATTCTTTCCAGCCAACTTTTGTCGTCTTCATTCCTTTTAATTCCTTGATCTCTCTCCATAATGATTTCTTATATTATTTTAGATGTAATAACAACCTTGCGACTTAGTGACTTTATTGCCTTGATTGGGGTGGAATGATGAAAAGAAAGATACCTATACGAATTGAATATATAGAGATAAAGTCATATGAAAAATTCAAGAATCAGTGTTTGAAATATTGTTAAAAAAGGATAAAATAACAATTTTCAAATTAAGTATTGGAAATATCATGAAAAATGCACAAGTCATTTCAGTGAAAGTTGACAACAAATAACACATCAATTCTAATAAAAAATGGACAGACATGGAAAATAACGAATACAATGAAGACTTTAGATACAAAGTACATCGCATTAGAAATATAATAAGCTTAAACATTTCCAAAAGAAAACTGCATCATTTATAAGGATAACAGTAAAAGCAACAGATAAATTGGTTCAAATCAAAACATAAATATCTATAGAAAAATACACAAGACGTTTGCAAATGGCGAATCTGCTTTGAGATGAAGATGACATTAACATGTGTAAAACTCAGAAACAAATGATATTAGAGAACCGTTCGTAAAAGATGAAAAAACTAATAAATCATTAATAGGATTCCAGATAGTCGAGTATGAGATGAGAAAAGAAAAAGAACCGTACATACTAAAAAATTATTTAGTATTGTAAAAAGAGTCAAAATACTCGTATCGAGCAAAACAATTCTTTTTTATTCTCCTTTCTTATATATAAAGATGTCAGTTACTGTTTTTAGTTTTAGTCTCTTTAAAAGAAATTTATGAAATAATCGGTTAAGAGAGTTTATTACAGTCTGCCATCCATGTAATACCGCGTGATATGATGTCTCGCGGTTGATAGCAGTTGACATTATATGTAAAAGTAGAGCTTTCAACTCTAGACATCTCATTTATCAATTCCTATTTACCGCAAAGTGTTTCGTTCGAAATCACAAATTGTTGATTAAAAAGATGCATGTTTTCTCTTACATACAACAAAAGCAGCACATATACACACATATTATGCAATGTTGAAACATAGATACCGACATAGTTGGAGATAGCTTTATAACCTTTCAATTTATTTACATACTAATAATCAATGTTTCCGAGTATCTCCTTTGATATCACCACTGTGACAGATCTTCCCTTTTCTGCCTGCCATCAGGATGGCTTAAACTGGATGCCAGGAGAAGACTACATCTTGTTGGCCGTACGTTTTCCACTGACATGAAGTGGAGCGCCAATAGTGAATCAAAAACTACATCTAATGCAAGGACATTTGGCTCACTGTGTCGACCCAGAAAGTTTTTCTTCTTCAGAATCTATCTTGACCGTTTATAAATCTCTAATTCGTACATGCATTGAATACTGTTGCAATATCTAGTTTGGTATTCTTGCTGTACATCTAAAAATTCTTGACAAAGTCCAAAAACGATCTGTAATGTTATCGATTCTGATCAAGCATCTCGAGCAGATTCTCTTTTTCAGCGAAGCTATATTGCTTTCCTCTAGATGCTGTAAAATCTTCGTCCTAATCATTTAAACTCGTTATAGAGTAAGTTAAGCTAAATATAAATCGAATATTAACATTTCAGAGGGGAGCACTTAAATGAAAAATTAAGTGTTTGATATTCTAGAAAACCTTGTAAATCAATCATTTACGCATCGAGGATGTTAAAATGAAGATACTCAAAAATTTAACTATCTTGATATGATAGTAAAACTAAATTTCCCTGCTTCTATAAATATTGTCATGGCAACTACTCAGACAAACTTTATTCCATGGTACCTCGAATACATGAATTTAAGCGTGCTAGTAGCTTGACATCTAAGTCCCAAACATTTATTGTTGGAATATATAAATGCCACCGCCACTCTGACTTTAACAGTTTATTTTCTCGGACATCTCACGTATGAAATTCCTTTCTCTTTCCTTGCTTCGCTGATGAATGCAATCATCAAATATTGAAATGCAGCGTCAATACGCATCTTCTATCTTCTTGAACCCCGTGTATCGTTTGTCTTTTTCTCAATACTCCCTATTCTCAATCTTTTCTTTCACTTACACTCCATTTAACCCCTTGCTTACTAGGGTATTGCCGGTTTGCTTAGGGTGAAATGATTAAAAATAAATATGTGGAATTTGAAATCACTGAAGTCACCATTCATTGGCTAATTCCGGTCATGGAGGCACTGGCATTTTATCAAGTTTGATTCTAATTTTCAGATTCATCACAGATGAGCTAAAATGGTTGAACTATATTTTTGTTATTTTTAAAGATGCTTATTATTATTTCAGTTTTTCCATTTTGAACGGTGTTCCTTTCTTTGCAAATTGTTGCTTTAACATTTACTGATTTTATCAGACATTAATTGCCAATAGACAAAATCTGTTTACGTAAACCATTTTAAGAAATGATTCTGTATTATGTATTGAAATTTCGTCGTTGCCAATGATTCAGCTTTAGAGAAAACATACATAAATATATATCTATCTATCTATCTATCTATCTATCTATCTATCTATCTATATATATATATATATATATATATATATATATATATATATATATATATATATGTATATATATATATGTGTATATATATATATATATATATGTATGTATGTATATATATATATATATATATATATATATATATGTATATATATATATATCTATGTATGTGTATATATATATATATATATATATATATATATATATATATATATATTTTTAGACGTATTATGTTTATTAATTTTAGTTTTGATCAATTCAAGTCCACGAATTAATTTCTTGGTATCTTTAGAAATTTGATTAAGAAAATTCCACAATATTCTTTCAAATAATTTTTATTCAGTCACATCTGGGACCATCATCAGGAGTTGCAGACCTATGGATGCGTTATGCTGAAGCATAACTTCAAAATACATCGTAAATTCAAAATATTTTTTAACTCTATGAAAGTTAAGTATCTTAACATACCATGGAGGTAATATATATATATATGTATATATATATATATATATATATATATATATATATATATATATATATATATATATATATATTGAATTAACAGTGTTAAACCTTTAATCAGAGACTAAGATATGTAGAAAAAGATGACAGAAATTCTGGGATTTTTGCTTTTGTTTTGTTTCATTTTAATTGGTCATTACTTTATGAACTGCATCTTAAAATAATCGAATCCACGTGCATCATGATTAATCAAGGAAAATCAGAAAACCAAGAGTAAAAATACCGGAATTTAGATCTTATTTTATTCAGTATTTCAGTCTCTGACGAAGCTTTAATAAAAGTGAAAAGTAGTACATTTCACTTTGTATATTATCTTATCATTCTGTCGAAATCAGATCTTTCTCTCTCTCTCTATCTATCTATCTATCTCGCTTTCTCTCTATATATATATATATATATATATATATATATATATATATATATATATATATATATATATATATATATGCGTGAAGTTACAGCCCCAGTGTCTACCCATCCACTGCATTTGTTTGCTTAGAAACTAGATTTTTAGGCGCTAGCCCTCCGCTAAGCACTTTGGGTTGCCCGTTTTTTAGACTTGTTGACAATCAATGATAGTGAGACCAACTTGTCTCATTAATCTTTGATGAAGCTGAAGCCAGTAATGCACGTATTTATAAAATTCTATGTGTATTTGAGCGAAAACAATCGCGACTACCTCGGCTGCATTTTGAAATCGTCACACCTGACCCATTTTCTTCGAAGGTAATCCCTACATTGTGCAAATATCCCACACGTATACACAGACAAATAAATGTGTGTGGGTGTTATTTTCTTGATCTATACTTGTACCGAGAAACATTTTGCGAGAGAAGACCTATCGCTCTCAGAACAATTACACATGGACATATATCCTACCAGGCTAGATTCGTTTTCTTTATTTTCTTCGACGTGCTTAGAATCTTTATTTTTTAATAACTAAACTATCTCTTGTAGCGCTTAGTAACATTTATCATATTGCCATCTAGAGGCAGAAGTTGGTCGGGTAGATGAGCCGCTGGCTTTCCCCACTGCCTTTTGCATTCGTTATATCCTGTACGTGTTAAATTCTTCAAGATCTCCTTTCTCATTATGCGTTTCAGAAATTTCAGATTTCTCTTTCTGAATTGGTCTATAAGTTAGCATTTCTTTTATGATTTCCCCGTTGCTAACGCGTTCTGTCCATTGTGTTTAAACAAGCATCTGAAGAACTAAATATCTCTAGCTTCAAGTCTCTTCTTTATCTATGAGGACATTGTCCGGCATTCATTGTCATAAGGAGAGTTTATATTCAATAGCAGTTCAGCACTCTTTACTTTCTTTCTAGCGAAATTAATGCAAAACCTTGGCATGGCAGTAACTATCTTTATTCTAATCTTATGTAGTATACAATGTTAATACACTTCTTCATAATGACGACATTTAATTGTAAAGCACAATTGAAACACGCAATCAATTGTGATTGACTCAAGTTACATCAACATGTGAATTGTAATGAAAAGAAACATATTGTTCGTAAACATAACCTGAAGCAAACCAGCATCAGTCCCGAAATTGCCACTTTCCATTTACTCTGTGTGAGCCGAGTTTCAAACCTGAATGAGAGGGTGCCGATTTATTTTCCCCTGGGCAGTCAGAAATACGTCTTCGCGTGCTAAGACGGAGAATGGAATGAAACTTCTGTGCTATATAATCGATACGGTCGTGTCTGTTGAAAATACAGGAAGATATCTTTTTTTTTATACATGTGTGTGAGAATACAGACCAAACGCCACTTTAACAGTCAAGACTTCACTGAGAAAAGAGATCAAAATGAAACAGACAGCAAGAGACTTCGCCCATTGAGGTCGTTTAAGACTCGTCCCGGTCTGATCGATTTTTCAAGAAGTAGATATATATCGCGATCGAATTACCGTACAGTAACAGATGAATGAAATGAGTTTATGCGATGTTCCTATCGTTTTGCTTATCGTAGAAAAATCATATCATCCGATAAGCAATGTCTGAAATCTGATGCCATTTTGTAGTCATGTGCAAATTGCGGCCGGCGGGCCACGTGCAATCCGTTTGTTCTTCTTGAATGGCACGCTTAATTTCATAACCAAAATAACGTTTCTTCAAAATTTATTTTGTTTCGTTCTCACGTGATCACTCACACACTCTCTCATACATAAAGAATGTTAACTGAATTTTGTAAACTTTCGGGGAGACTAATGTTGTTAGCATTTTAACCAATTGGCGTTTTTCGCTATGGAAGATCATACGAGTAAATATATTTTGCCTTAAAAACAATAGACGTTCATAATTTTTTTTTCTCTAAAGAAGAAATTTTGTCATTTAGAAATGATCAAATTAGGAATACAACCCATGCGGCCATGATAATATCATACCAAGACTTCAAATTTTAATAAATTTTCAGATTTATTTCTTATTCAAAAAATAAAATTTTCCTTCAAATTCTAAGGCATATTCTTGCCCATATGTTTTTCACTAGTAAAATTAGATGAGGTATCTATTACGAAAAATTATCTTGATTTTTTGTGCCAGTTTTGTGTTGAGTCATATATCATACGGTCCCCTGCACGAAAAAGGTCGTCCTTGACAGCATTATAGTATACGTTCTGGCAGGTTTAATGGAAATATTTAATTCATTACAGTAATACGTACTTAAATTTTCGATTGTAAATGAATATACCAAACGATTTTTCAAAACATAGCCATTGAACACGGTCGCAATTTGTGATATATTTACATCTTCAGAAATGTGATATTCGAACATGTCATTTACTATGATCCGTGAGTGGGTCACAGATTTCATGGCTAAGGGGATAAAATCGTCAGTTAAGTGATCCAAAAAAGTGACTGGAAAATAGAGATTTTAATTACTAATGTGTATTAACTGAAACTGAGATATCCAAGGACATAGCACGTGGAATTAGATAAAACTACACGCGTGGACTACATTAAGAGTTTGTTTCGAAATTCCAGCATATATATCCTGAAGAAGAACCGAGAGGACAACGGCAGAAACGTCGTGAATATGACTATAAAGATGAGAACAGCAGTCTGAACAATATAAATAGTGTAAATAGTTACAATGCTTCATCTTAAAAATATAGACGATATTTTGTAGTTGAAAATGAAATGTTACCTTTCTATTTCAGGAAAACAAATAAAACACAAAATGCTATCTTATGTTAATTGCAGGGTTCCAATTTCTACACGCAAGATGATCCACGGGACAATAGCCTATTGGATTAGGACTCTGTTTCATGAATTTGATGAACTAGCATTTGTGATGTCTGGGACACACAGAGTAGGTTAGACATATTCTGTAAAATGAGAACAATCTATGCCCGTAAATTATATAAAGGGTTCAGTTGCAAATTCCATGAAATTTACGCGGATTGACAAGCAAGATTAAACCAAAGTTTCGATAAGACGATAAAATACTGTGGCAATAATCCGAGTTCAAATAAGGTAATTATCCCTGACAAAACTAGTTGCTAAGTAAGTGTGGATATTTGAACTTCTCTACACTCTCCCGGGCGCATCTTACTATTTCTGAATTGGTTAGTATCTAATAATGAAGTAAAGCTATTGTTGTGGTGTCCTCTCTCTAAAGAGTCTAAGTTAAACTCTTCCGCCTACTATAAGTTTAGTAGGAGAGAGGGCTTGGAGGAACAGTCGAATAGAATGTTCAACTGTCGAACCCTTTACTTGAACAGAGAGGAACTGGAACGAGGCTTTGCAGAAGGGTAAAGTTTCGACCAAGGGAGACAGACAGGCCCTGAACCCGTTTATGGGGATTCTAAGGTAATATTTTCGGTCGAACCTACAGGATCGGAGAATCCACGGTTAACTCAGCCTTGTGTCACATACATTCTTCGTAGCGGGGGTCTGTTAAATATTAACTGTCGAATAGATTGACCGCTGTGTCAACCGACAACCACTCCCTAGTGCTGTAATACTCTTCTATTGTACTTACTATTTTATACATATTATATCTGCAACACTTGTTTTGTTATTTTTTTTACCGTTTACTTGGTCACAACAGCTATATATTTAAATAATATAAATCGACGCTGACAATGATTTAGTAGAGTCGAACGGGCATAACAGGAAAGGAAAAATGGATCTTCCTAAAAAAAATAAGTTTATTTTAACTAAAATTTAGTTTGGAAAATCCACTTCCATATCACTATTACAAAAGTAATGATACGTTTTTAATACAATTTTAAAGGACTACTGTTAAAAGCCGGTCAATCAGAAAAATGTGTGGTCCCATCATGCTGCTAAAAATTTCACTACAGATATATAACATTTCTAATGCCTGCAAACCTCTCTAGAGAAAATCATCCATATACACCTTATCCTGCATGTTTGAGAAAACTGTAATTCATAGACACATTTTAAGCGACTCTTAAAGGAAAAATAGTTTGTAGATTTGATTAACCGAGTTCACCCATGCAAGGCAGTAAAGACACAAGGATTTTATTTATTTATTTTTTTTAAGCACTACGCCCCGAGCAAGGCGTGAAACCACTAGGATGCAGAGGGTTGCAGAAGATTTGGAGCGAAAACAGATAGAAGTGATAGAAGAAAGGATGAGGAGAAGGATAGTGGATCGATCAAGGTAACTGGAGATGTCGATTGACATTACATTAGAACAGTAATAGGGAAGGGTGTTCTACAGGCGAGAGGTATGAAGCTATTGGAGTAGAAGAGACGGCTACATTTAAAAGTTTCTACAGTGAAAGGGTGAGAGCGGGATGCCAGCTTCGTAGGGCGCTTGAATTCATGGAGTCTGGGAACCAGTGAAAGCAGCTCCTCGGAGCAATTACCATGAAAGTATTTGTAAAAAAAGACAGAGAGAGACGACGGCGCGTCTGTGAGAGAGTGACTGTAGACGAGATGCCAGATCAGGGCCAATTATATTACATATTCGTCTCTGGATCTTGTCAAAAACTACGAGATAAACAGAAAGTGCACCAGACCATATGTGGCAGCAATACTCCATGCAAGGGCGAATGGTTGATTTGTATATTTGAAGTATCGATTCCGGGGAGAAAAATTTCCTGGCGTGGAACAGAGAGCTAACTTTCCTCGCGGTGGACGAAGCAATAGTAGAATTAGTAAACAGAAATATTATTAATGAGCTCAAACAATAGACAAATAATCAGGAAGCAGGACCGATTGTATTTGTTACTTAAATTTTGAAGATCAAATTTGGCTGGAAAGCATTGGGTCGGAAGAGAATTCCACAAGAGACAAAGGCTGCAAAATAAACTGTTAGCATAGAACTTACGGTTACATCTAGCCAAATCCAACTGTGAATTGATGATTCCTCTTTAATTGTCTAGTACTGCGATAATGTAATGGTATCGTATCGAAAAGATCATTCAAACAATTACCATGAAAGTAACTATAGGAAAGCAACAGGGAAAACAAATTTACAGCAGCGTAAAAATAACTGAAGCAGAAAAGCCAGGTCAGGAGAAATAGTATTGCTGATTTCTCTTTGGATTTTATCAAGAATCTCTAAATATATAGCAGGAGCACCGGGCCATATATGTCGGTAATATTCTAAGGATGGACGAATAATAGACTTATGAATATATAATATAGTTTCTGGGGCGAAAATCTGTCTATAACGATATAGTGAACAGACTTTCTTAGCAGATGACCTAGCAATGATATTTGCCAACCGCCCCATACGGTCAGATGTGGCACAAGGCCGAATCTAACGTGGGGTATCCGAGCCCGTAGGGTCGTGCAAAAATTCCCCGTAGCCACCCCAGACGAGAGACTGCCTTTCGGCATAGCCTCACCTGGGATCCGCTCTGCCCGAAGCCAGAGAGTTCGACGAGCATAGCTGGAGACAAGTCTCCAACTAATTGCGAAGATGACCTAGCAATGGATACAGTATAGTATTTCCACTTCATGTTAGCCCGAGAAATGAAACACTTTCGTAGAGGTTAGCGTAAGTCATGCTGATGGAAGGAAGAAAAGGTTCTCTCAGATGATTAATTTCTATACTAAAGGATTTAGTGTAGGGATTAGATTAATCCAGTATGCTTACTAGGAACAAGCCGCGTGCATTCGAACAGAAGATTCATTAAGAAGCGTAATAAATTTAAAAAAAAATGACAGCATAAACAAATATACCTCATCTCACGGGATTTATCAAACACTGAGTAAATCCCAAGAAAACTCACAATCCTAACAGGATTTATAATTGGATACACAGCATTAACGTACAAGATATTCAAATGACAGTGTATTTTTGGAGGATAAGGAAACAAAACTACATGAACACCAGTTAAAGAAAAATGAGAATTAAGAACATGGCGTCAGATGTCAGAATGCGTGGTTATTTGCGAGAAGGGCAATCCAAGAAGTTAAATACGAATTAGAGATGTCAGCATAAAGCAGTTATATAAAGTTAAGTATCAGGGTTGTGTGACGCAGAAAGCATGAGAGACGATGGATAAATTTGACACAAATCCGAAAACGAATTTTTTTGTGCCGTGTTCCCTCAGGAAGTAGGAGATCAGGATTCTCCACAATTTTCTGTCTTTTGTTGATCTTAGTAAATTTCTTCTTTTCGTTATTTCTCCGAAACCCTGTTATGTCATCCATTTAAGTAAATTCATCAAGCATTTTTTATATATTTCGTCGTACATATACTATTCTCTTAATTGCATTTGAATAAAACTAAGATACTTCATCTCCCCTCAATACACTTTTCTTCTGATTTATGTGTTGTTTTCCTCTGTTCTTTTGCCAGCAATTTGTCTTCTGAGTATCAGATTCCTCAAGCCATACTTCCTCATTATATGTCCCGGAAAGTTCAACTGTCTTTTCTTTGTATTAAGTTTAAGATTCCTTTTTGTTTCAATTTATTAAAACCTCGTCGTGGCTCATATGTTCGGTGCATGTTATCCTCAGCATCCTTCTGCAGAAACATATTTCCGTTGCCTCAAATATCTCCCTCATCTTTGAGTAGACTGTTCAGTATTCGTTGCCGTATAGGAGGACAGATATCGTGTAATAGTTCAATTGATTTTTTTCTTTATTTCGAACAAAGTATTTTTCTGCCTCTTAATGCACATCATATCTTTCGGAATGCATCCTAAACCAAGCCTTACGAAAATGAAAAAATATTAGAAGCAGGAAAAGAGTGCTGAGCTGATATGAAGTATATTACTCTTACTGAAATGGAGTCAAGAGAATGGTATATCTGTGACGTAAGAGATAAAATTAGTGGTGAAACTGTGGCAAATACAAAGGTGTCAACCATTGGAGAGGTAATGATTTACTACTATTTGACAACCCTTTGTTAGAGTCATAAAAATTGAACGCTATACCTGAATTGGTAAATTATATAACTTTTTCCTCAGACAAGAGCAGTATATGGGAGTTATAATTAAATAATTATAGGCCTCTTACATTTATATATACAAACACGGAAGAATTAGAAACAGCAAGACAGGCAAACACAAAACGATTACTATTTTTCATCTGGTTTTATTGTGGTGTTGGAGACACGTCAGACGGTAATAGTAAACTACTGAGTAAAAAGAGGAAAAATACACTGGAGGCCAACTTAAATAACAATTAAATCGACTACATAAAACTATTTTTCCAACCACGTTTGAGTCAATATTTAAGACGTTGGGATTTTGGTTATAATTGGTCCTTCAAGACACTGGCGGGAACAAAACAGCCCAAATATATACGTATATATTATGCAGCATGAACTTAAAATTTATTGATGATAATTTCAATAACAACAGCACTATTTTCGTAAAGAACAGGGTTCCATGTTATAGAAAACATATGTATCGCTACGAGACGTATAGATAAAAAATGATTCTCTACAAAAATGATCATAACCATGTCAAAATTCTTAAAATGAAATCTAGTGAATATGTTTCGACTTTTTGGAGCGTGAAATAAGAATAATATCTACGCTTCCCCTATAATAATATGATGTTTTGCATTTTGAATGATGCATTGTCTGATATGTCACAAGACACAATCGATTTCTGATAAATCCAATACCAGAAAAAACATGAAATCCTTTAATAGCTTCATAATCAAAATTTCTTCGCATTATGAAGATCAGGACTAAGACGTACCATGTTATATTCACTGGAAGCCATCTTCTACTTTCCTTTCGTTTTCCTTCAGTAAGAAAAAATTTCCATCCGAAAAGCCTTATCCCAAAAATCGCTGTTGCATGGAATAGATTTCCGAGATGATGCTTCTCTGATCGCTACAATCCTGACTTCTTAACGTCTGGAATTAACTGTTATCCTTTCAACACGTCATCTTAAACAGCACATCGTACCATCTCGCTCATCAACCTCAATCCGGCAATCAGTAGTCATCTAACTTGAGTGACACTTGAGCGGTGTGTTGAGTGAAAACAATATTAAATTATTCTTGAATTATTTAAATAAAATTAGCTGATGCTAACCTCCAATAGAATGATTCATTGCTACTTCTTAGGCTGTCTTTCTCTACTAATACGAAGTAGAAAGATTATATTGAATTGTCTGCCAGGTCTGCTACATGGAAAGTTGTTTCACAGTATCTTGTTAGATATTTTTCAGGTTCGTATCTATCATATATATATATATATATATATATATATATATATATATATATATATATATAATCGACCATACGTTGAATATTGCTATTAGATATGGATTGCCTCACTTGGTATATATTTAGTGAATTGTGAAAAAATCCAAAGAAGAGTTTGCAATGTCATTGGTTCTAGCGTGGATTCTGTCATTTTCCCATCGACTTAATCTAGCGTCCTTGTACATTTTGTATAAAATATTATTTTTTTACAACACGCTTATGCGTGTAGAAAGCCTCACAGTATTAGTAAATACTGTTGGATTTATCGCTAACATTTTTGTCGAGATGTACAGATTCTATGTTTCGCTCAAATTTGCAAACCAATCGATGATACTTAAAAAAAAAATTAAGAACAGATATGCAAAAAAATATTGCTTTTTATTAAGTTTTTTTTTTAATTTTTACTTTAATATTTAAATTGTTTTTAAATAGTGGGAATATTTTATACATTACATAATTTTATTTTTTTCCCTAATGATATTGAAAATGAACTGTAGTAATCAACGTATCCTAGTAAAACAAAATGGAATTTGTACCGATTTAAATGTTTGCACTTCACCCCATTTGTTTGGATCATTTCATGTATGCCTATTTTAGAGGATGTGACAGAAGTAAAAGCATAATTACCAGCACAGATTCATAGGGATAACCGATGGGTGCATAATCATAATTTTCTAATTAGACACTTGGTATGGCTACCGAAATTCCTCTGATAACTTTTCAGACGATGTAATTAAGAAAATAAAATCTCTTAACTAATATTTGACGGTGTTAGACTGTATATTACTCGGCTTGATAGAAAATTGATGTTAATTGTTCTTTTTGGATCACAGAAATGCGATGACAAAATAATCAGAATAAACAATTGACAAATGGCAAAAATTAGCATTAGTTTATATGACATTGATTAAGGTTGTGGGTAACACTAGCTGAAACCATTTTGTTAATCATTTAATCATAAGCTAATATGCCAAAAAGAAAACATTATGACGGAGTAAGAACAATAAAAGTACAGAAATGAAGAAGAGGGGAAATAATGATTGCCACTGAATTTAGTTTTTTGAAGGTCCAAATTAACAGGAAACAATGAAGCCGGAAGAGACAAGAAGCGTAGAGAGAAGAATTTGTTGACATAGAGCATGCAGTTAAATCTTGCCATTGTAAATGTAAAATAATGATAACTTGCCACCAAAGCAATAATGCTTTTAAATTCATAAAGACTAAGTTGTGCACAGGAAAGATCATTAGAACAATTACAAATATTTATAGAAAATCAGAAGGAGGATACGTTGCGCCAGTGGAAATGTGACTGAATACCGAGATGTCAAACAAGACCTAATAATGAAAATAAGTGGCTGAAACCGAGATGCCAAGCCAGATCTAATAATGAAAATAAGTGCCTGATACCGGGACGCCAACCAGGACCTAATAATGAGAATAAGTGGCCAAAACCAAGATGCCAAGTCAGACCTAATAATGAAAATAAGTGGGTGAAACCGATATGCCAAGTCAGACCTAATAATGCAAAGTAGTGACTGAAACCGAGATGCCAAGTCAGACCTAATAATGAAAATAAGTGACTGCACCCGAAATGTCAAGCCAGGCCTAATAATGACAATAAGTGACTGAAACCGAGATGCCAAACCAGACCTAATAATGGAAAAAAGTGACTGAAACCCACATAGCTAATAATGAAAATAAGTGACTGAAACCGAAATGCCAAGCCAGGCCTAATAATGACAATAAGTGACTGAAACCGAGATGCCAAACCAAACCTAATAATGGAAAAAAGTGACTGAAACCGACATACCTAATAATGAAAATGTGACCGAAATCGAAATGCCAAGCCAGGTCTAATAATGAGAATAAGTGACTGAAACCGAGATGCCAAACCAGAACTCATAATGGAAAAATTGACTGAAATCGAGATGCTAAGCCAGACCTAATGATGAAAATAAGTGACAGAAAAAGAGATGCCAATCCAGACCTATTAATAAAAATAAAAGACTGAAACCGAGATGCCAAACCAGCCCTAATAATGAAAATAATTAGCTGAAACCGAGATGACAAACCAGACCAAATAATGAAAATAATTAGCTGAAACCGAGATGCCAAACCAGACCAAATAATGAAAATAATTAGCTGAAACCGAGATGACAAACCAAACCTAATAATGAAAAAAAATTAGCTGAAACCGAGATGGCAAACCAGACCAAATAATGAAAATAATTAACTGAAACCGAGATGACAAACCAGACCTAATAATGAAAATAATTAGCTAAAACCGAGATACCACACCGGATCTATTAAATGAAAATAAGTGAATGAAACTGAGATACCAAGCCAGGCCTAATAATGAAAATATGTGACTGAACCTGAGATGCCAAACCAGACCAATAATGTAAATTAGTGACTGAAACTGAGATGCCACGCCATACCTAATAATGAAAATAAGTGACATGCAATATTTACATAGTTTGATCTGTATATTCCTTCTCCGTATTTCTGTGGATATACTTCCTATATTTCTCAGGGTTTTCAACTGAAATCTTTATTCAGTCGATAGGAATAGATAGATCCCATGTTGTTTGTCATATTTAAGCTTAGTATATATATTTTTCAATCAATCTTTGGCCTCCTGGAATAATGAGTTCGTAAAATTTATCTGAATTGCTGGTTGTTCAATCATTGCGTTTCTCCTTCCTATTCCTGCCTTCTGATTTCAGGAACTTGACGAACATGGCTCTCCACAAATGCATGTTCTACGCCCCTCTTAATAAATGTTGTCTGTTTGTTATCTTCCTTAAACATTGTTTCTGCATCCTTTTACTCAATCTCGCTTGGTAAGTTATACGTTGTTTCCATCTATCTTTCTTACTTTCAAACTATCCTATGAGTATCAAATTTTCCAAGCCGTCTTTCCGAATTATTTTGCCCTATAAATGTTAACTGTTTCGTTTGGGATGTTAGGTATATGTTTCGTTTGTTTCCATTTTCTCTAAAATCAGGTCGTTGCTCGCATGTTCAGTTCTTGATATGCTCAGCATCCTTCAGTAGGAACCTATTTCTCTTCGTCATCTGCTAGGATTTTGTCCTGCAGTTTCTGCTGTATACGAGGACCTATATTTTGTAGCAGCTTAATAATGTTTGTTTCTAACGCAAATTCCGTGTATCTTAATATTTTTCTTAGCATTTGGAATGCATCATTGTTTATTTCACTGCGCCTTCGTATTTTAGTGTCATACGTTTTGTCCTGTGTTTGAAAAAAAATCCCAGATATTTAAATGTTTTTTTCAGCTTGCTTGATTTTGGTATTTCTTCTTTGTAATTTGCATAATGAGCTCTTCATTTTGCTGACAACCATTATCTCTTCTTGCAATTTAGTCAATCCTTTCTATTCCCTTTTCTTCCCTACATTTTGTAAGAGTTCCTATATTTTTCTTTTCTTTGTCTGCCATATGCATATCTCATGGCCATATGGAAAGGAAATTACCATATATACACGCGTATCATGCAACCTTCAAAAACCTAATTTTGAAAATGATTTGGCTACAGTAAATGAATATATAGTTTGGTCAACGCCGTAGTAGTACATATGATAATCAGATATTTCTTTTATGATGCAACACAATCAAAATTAGCTTCAAAATTACGTCTTCAAAAGTCCCGTGATAACGTAGTTAATGCGAAATTTATTAGTTTTCGTTTGTTTGTCTCTGACTAAGTAGACGTGCGCTTGATTTGAACAGTTAATAAAATATGTTTTTTTTTTATATGGCTTAGTCAACGCCAGCAGTACATACGCTATTTTTATATCTCGTTTATGATGCAACCACCTTGAATATAGCTTTTTAAAATTAGGTCTTCAAAAGTTGCACGATACAACAGTATATACGTTAAATATACTTTAATTTAAACATGAATATGATATTATTCCATATGGCATAAAATGCTAGTAATGTCGAAGTATACATCAGCAGATGTAAGAAGGGCGAAAACTAGAATAGAAACGTGGACTAATTCTTTTTTATATGCTTTCATTTCCGTGCCACGCTAAATTAGATTGATTTGCCTTTTCATAAGGACACGCGGATTTTGCTAGAAAAAACAAAACAATAAAAAGACTAGTTTACAAAGAACTGTATTCACATGTAACTAAATTATGAGCAACACAATTACTAGCTTCTGTTTGGTTAAAGTAACAGAAAAAAGAAAATAAGTAAAGAAAACCATAAAATTAAACAAAAAAAAAACATTCTAAAAAATACCTTATTTTCTACTGCATTAAAGAAGTCTACTAATTCTACGAGTTTGGTTACACTGAAATCCAGATTTTTTTTTTAATAGCTTATACTGGTTAGATTTATTGAATCAGCCTTTGTTTCGATCTAACCTTGTTGAATATAACAACTGCTTACTTGAGCAAACTTAAAAACCTTAAATCATATTCGTGTTGGTACGTGCAGACTAAATTTATGAACAGGACTTATGTGTACTTCGTTTTGAATCAACAGAAAAAGCGGACTAATTACACCCTTTTGATTGCAGTGCAAAGTGAACTAATGTCTGACATTCATTCAAGTGTAAATCTGGAAGAATTTCACCCTATTGACCTTGAACATTTTTTTTTTGTCTCAAGTGTAAATTCAACATGCATGCATAGTTAAAGTAACCAACGTAAATGCATTATAATTCAATCTATAACATATCACTATATTTACTGATGGATATGTCTCACTCATCACATATATATGACAGGATTTGATTAATTGGTGTCTTTTTGACGGCTTCTCAACAAATTTTGGGATATTTAAAGCCGGCACATATTTTAGAATTTAATTTTTTTTTTGTATTTTATGAGTAACTATTGCAATGACAATTTTCTGGAAATAACAATGATGTTTTTTCAGATAAAAGTGTATAACACATAATAAGGTGTTGAGAATTCATAACTGCCCCACCCGCTATTTGCGCATGAATGAATATCACAAATCCGAAGTGAATTCGAACTCGCTTCTCCGATTTCGCATTCGTTCTCGCTATCCATTTCACCGCCCGCTCAACCTTTGAGCGGAGGCTTGTGAATATTAACATAATGTAAACACGTGAAATAAATTTCGTAGTAAATCCGGCAAAAACAATTCATGGAATTATCAAGAGTTGAATCTAAGATATTAAAAGATTACGCTATGGAAATATACATGAGAGTCAACTGATGGTCATCTGGGACATATTGAGAAAGGTACACGCACGTGCTGTATGGTCTTTAAGACGCATGCTGTGCGTATGGATAGGCTGGGCATCCTGCCCTATTGGTAATCTTTATTGCAGGCCATGTTGTGTGAAGCTCGATTGAACCGTGAAACTGCGACTTATTATGCAGTACTGATTTCTTTAACCTCACACATGTGTCAGTTATGTCATGTTGCCAAAACTAGCGCATTATGTACAACGGGTCGTCATTACCATAACAAATATACTGCAAATTTGAGTTATAACAGCGGTACACCATATTTACAAAAAGTGTAAACATAAATGTTTAGATAGGACTAATATATATATATATATATATATATATATATATATATATATATATATATATAGTGTGTGTGTGTGTGTATTTCTATGTGTAGGTGTGAGTGTGTGTATGCGTACGAGCGAGTATATAATAAATTCCAATATAAGAAAACAACTTCATGTGATATTCATCGGATGAAATCCTTGGAGAGGACAAAAGGCGTTACACAGAATTTTTACTATTGTCATTTATTTGCCTCACACACGGACACACACACATACACATACATACATACACACACACACACACACACACACACACACATATATATATATATATATGTGTGTGTGTGTGTGTGTGTCCCATGTGTTTTGGTAGGCACGACGGACACAGTACCTCTAAGGTCTATTTATCTTATTTTTCTTGCTGTTTTTCCATGCGTTGTTTTAATATGGCACAAGGCCGAATGTATGGGTCACCCAGTGAGGAACGATGACACTCTTCAATAGTAACTGATTTAGCGAGAGAAGCTTGCTAGACTATACATCACGTCGAGTGCCCATAATTTCTTGCATGTGAATATGTCTTCAAATTTTAGGACTTAATATGTGTAATCAAAAAAATGTGAAAAATTAAGAAAGATTTGGACAATTTCGACACTCAACAAGTCCAGAAAAAGAAAACACTTGTTCGGAGGCTAGTTATTATAATAAAAACTTAACAAAACTACATTATAAGACTTCTTTAATAAAACATGTATTAAACAGTGACTGCTGCCTAAATACCCAACTAAATATATATATATATATATATATATATATATATATATATATATATATATATATATATGTGTGTGTGTGTGTGCGCGTGTGTGTGTGTGGAGACATAGCAAGCGAAAAGAGAAATAAAGAAAGGGAAAATGTATGTGTCAGTGAAATATCATGAGAAATTTAATAATATAGAGAAAATCCAATTTTCCAATTATCCGCCATTTTCCTAACCTCTTACAACAGTTGCCGCATATCCTTTGAATAGTCCTCATTAAAGTATTTTTTTATATGCAGGCAGCCTGTTTTTTTTTTCTTTTTCATCGTTACGCACACGCATAGATTTCTGTGAAATATGAAAAGTGAATTAATCGACTGTAGTACGAACTTATGCAACTATCATTTGCGAGCAAACATATTGTGAGACTGGTTCATCTATGTAATAAATGCGAATATAAGCATGTCTGTGTCAAAATTTTTCAACTAAATCGACACAATTCTCTAACTTTCAATAGCTCATGTTACGGATATTTTAGATTCTCAAGTTTTCAGTATTGCTATTATTTTCGGCAATTTTTTGGCGATGAATTTTTTGTACGATTGTTGCAGGGGAGAAGATGAAATAAATTTGAAAAGTGATCAGAAGGTTTTTAGATACATAAGGTCGGTTGCGTGTGTAGAATTTCACACCTCCACAAACATTTAATTTTGATGTATCGCAGAAGGCTAACAAGGCATTAAAATGATGACAACCTACAAAAAAACTATAACAAAATATTTATGTAAAAAAAATACAATCATTAAGAAAAACTGCTCAGAATTCTTAGCTGAGCTAGGCTGAATGTCAAAGTACAGTAATGTTACTTGAATGAATTCAAAATGCTCCGTCAGAACACTGACTTTTGGTACAGAAATTTCACGATTCAAAATAAGTGTTGCTTAGTATTAACGAGAATATTAATTATTTGAAAACACTTCTTTGAAAGACAGAAGTTTTTATCAGGTATTACAATGAAGAAATGTTCTTGTGAATTGATTAAATGTTTTGGGAAAAATGAATATTGTCAGAATTTGTTTGATAAAATAGAACTTTGAATATTTATTTGATGTTTCAAGAAGTTTTGTTTTTTACATCTGAAAATAATTAAAATAAAACTTGCCAGTAAATAAAGTGTTCGCCAAGAGCAACGTTTGTTAAATAGAGCTGAGTGAGAAAGTTTCTTGAATTATGTCCTTAAGGGCTGGAAATATGTTTGATAAACTTGTAGTTTCTGGAAAAAATTTTTTTCTTTAAAGTAAATACTTACTGGTGAAGAATTGGAAATAATCTGTAATATCCAAGTTAAGTTTTTCTTTAGCGTGGCAATGATGTGTCTGGTTGACTTTTCATTTGTCTCACTGATGGGTTGTCTGTCACCTGACAGTCTCCAGGCTGCCGTTTCAAAATATTGGCGCAAAACCTGATTGCGTAGGCGCCTTTCATATTTATTGTTATTCAGCCAATCAGCGATTAGAAAAATAGCAAGGCTTGTGTGATCCACTTCTGCACAAAATCTTCACTTTTTTAGAAGACATATAGTAATTACATTGCATTATTTTTCAACCAATGATTTGTGGGAAAAATTTAAAACAGAAGTGGAACGCAAAACGATAATTTTTATAACTTGGAAATAAATTTGGAAATAATCGAAATTAATTGCGAAGTCGCTCACATAAAGATAATTGTTTGCACGGAAATTAATGATCTACGAAAATCAAATTGTCTTTATTAAGTGGTGGCAGAAGAATTATCGTTGAACTTTTAAAAGGTAAGCTTAAATATTAATGCAATACTTAAATGTAGCGATCAATTTTGAGTTCTTCTTTAGTTTATTGTCTCCTATCGTATACGACAGTAATATGCCTCGCAAAATGAAATCTCCACCAACAGAGGGCCAGATTGCAATCAAAAGAGCCAGGCTGTAGCTAGGAAAAGAAAGTCCCGTGCAAATGAAAACCTAGATCAAATGGCAGCCTGGAGAGCCTTCAATGCTGAGAATATGGCAAAGACTTAGGGACTCTCAAACTCCTGAACAAGCCGAAAATCCAAACAAGAGTCTACCGCTGGATGTAGCTTAAATGCTGCCTGATAGGGCGGTTTTTAAGCTAGTTTTAAATATATTTCACTTAGAAGGAAATGTTGGGGAAGAGATTTAAATTTAGTCATTTTTACATGGCCACATGGATCGATTTTCTGTGTAGCAGCTCGTTTCTATACAATATATGTTTTCGATATGCCATGTCATTTCAGGATTTGGCGATCATGGCTGCCCCCAATCAACTTATTTTTCTTATCTTTCCTAAAGTTTGTTCCGTCATCCATTTACTTGAGCTCGCTAGATAAGTTATGCATATTATTCTCTGAATCCCTTTCCTTCAATATGCCCCTGTGATTATCAACTTTTCCAATCCCTCTTTCCTCTTTATGTGCCCTAGAAATGTCAACTTGGTATTGCTGATGTTAAATATAAGTGTCACTTTTTCTTCAATTTTGTGTAAAACGTCTTTTTTGCTCATATGTTCATGATATTCTCAGTATCTTTCCATAGAACCACATTTCTGTTGCTTCAAATCTATTCTTCATCTGTGAGTAGATTCTTCAAAAAGCTTTGCTATAAATGAGGACTTATATTACATAACAGTTCAATAATGTTTTCTTTGTTGATAACGAAATCTTTCGGTTTCTTAATACTTTGCTTATTTTTTTAAAGCATCTTCGTTTATCCTAACAGGCCTTTGGATTTCAGTGTCACACTTTCCGTCTTTCGTTTAAACACTTCCCAGATATATAAATTGTTGTTATTGTTTGATTTCGGCATATCCAATTTAATCCATCATTATTTCTGATTTCGTGTAAGTATATATTGCTGTTTATTTGCTTGTTCAAAATAATAAAATTAAAATGAACCGACAAAGTTAATTGAACATATATTGAAAGGATATGGAACTTCTGTTAAAAAGTTAAATTGCATTTCCGTTACCTGGAAAATCTTACTTTGTTAACCCTATATTCCTTATACAGAAACTAGAAAAACTTAATTATTTTAAGGAATTCGAATCTCTTATGGGAACATTTAGATGTGTATGTCGCCTATATTTTATTTCCCATTCCGAAAGTTTACACAACTGAAAGATTTTAAACGTCTTTTCCTATAAACTTTACACAGTTGTGTTTAATAAAATTAAAAAAAAATATATCCTACTCAGATATATACCTGCTAAAATGTAATAGTTAAAATAATAAGAAATATACCTATTGTTTATAAGAAATGTAACTATTGTTTATAAGAAATATACTTAGTCCTTATGGTTTTAGTTTAAAATATTGAAGATATTGCTTAAAAGATATGAGTTCTTACATTCTAATTTAAACCTAAAATATATTTGTGGATAAAATTGCTCTATATCAGCAATATAGCATATCTAGGGCTCCCTGAGTACAACACAGAACTGCGATAGTCGGTTTACTCATTGAAAATTTTCAGGTCATGAAACAGACAGCCGCCGCTCCGTGTTAACTTCAGTCTCCACTTTTCTGATACCTCTGAAACTATGTGGTTCGCATGCTATATATAATAATATGCTAATTGTCAAATTATATACTTGTATCATTATATATATATATATATATATATATATATATATATATATATATATATATATATATATATATATATATTATTAATCTTATCTATCTATATCTCTATCTCTCTCTATCTCTCTCTCTCTCTCTCTCTCTATATATATATATATATATATATATATATATATATATATATATATATATAGACAGAGAGAGAGAGAGAGAAGAAAGAACGAGAGAAATCAAATTTTTCGGTTAAAAAATGCGACACCTTCTTCATAAATTTCAACGTAACTAAAGTGTAAAGAATTATATAGTATTATTATAAAATATTCATATGTCTGTTATTCAATGAGACATGTTAGAACGTCTCACATGTCTCACAAATCCGTTTTCGAATAAAACATTTGAAAGGAAAATGCCTCGGTTAACGAACAAAAGTTCGGTTCTCAAACGACATAGCCGAACTAAGGTAACCCCCGAACGGAATATTTTTGGTCGACCTCCGTGTTGTATACATTCGTGTGTTGTGCACGCTTTTCTTTTTCAATTTTATTGTACTGTGACTTTTTCTCCACATTGATTCCTATTAGAAATATTTTTTCGGTTTACGAAATTTTGGGGTGACGAACTGTCTTCAGGAACGTGCAAATGCTCTCACCATAATTTTCTATGTTTTTCCGACTCCACATTAGTGCATAACATCGGATCAGTACCGACTGAATTTCTGGGATGTGGTGTTATCATAATATAGATTATTTTATTTATGGAAGAATATATATATATACTTTTAATAGATTTTCGTTCAAAATTTTTTGATCATTTTCATTATATATATATATATATATATATATATATATATATATATATATATATATGTATGTAATGAAAATGATCAACTAAAAAAAATATTTATAAAAGCAGATAAATCCAGGATTATCTATAAAATGGAAATCAATAATTGCAATAAATTAGGTGACAAAGAAGTCTTTAAATTTTACAAAACGACTAATAACGAAACAGGAATTGATATAAACAAAGGCGTTAAAAACATAATCACTAAACTAAAATTAGACAAAAGAATAAAAAAATTAGCAAAAGTAGATCCATTCATTAAATTAAAAGACAGTAATGGCAATTTCGCGACGAAACAAACTTGCAAATTACGAAAACTCACAAAAATACTGGGGAAATAAGGAAATAAATATTAGAAAACATATCCTTAAAGTATAAAGAAAACTGCTCCTTCAGACAAACATAAAACATCTATCTATGAATGAGCATACACTAAATGAAGTATTAAACCTAGAATAATTATAGATGATTATCCCCAATGAGGATATAAATCTCATCAAGCACTCCTGAAAATCAATATATATTACAATAAAAATTTGCAAAAAAAAAAACATACTAATAGCAATAATGATAATTCCTTTGACGCAACAGTTTTTTGCTAAGATGGTGTAAGGTATGCGAACTCATAGACATATACATAATCAATAAATTAACGAATGTTATTAACCAAAAATGATATGGGTCTATACAGGGACGACGGTTTATTATTTCTAAGAAACTGCAACAACAGAACTACAGAAAAATAAAACAAGAAATAATAACCTTCAAAACCATGGGATTTGCAATAGATATAAAATGAAATCAGAAATATTAAATTTCTTACATATAACATTCAACTTAAATAACGGAACCTAACATCAGTATAGAAAACCAAATAACAACCCAATATACATTAACAGCAATTATAATTGCACTCAATAGTGAAATAAGTACCCATATCTATAAATAAAAAAATTAACAAATTCTAGTAGCTTAAAACGTTAAAAGAAAATTTTAAAAAATTATATGAATCAGCGCTATGAAACAGCGGATAGTGAAACAAACTAAAATGCAAAAACAGAAACAATTCAGACAAATAACCAGAAAAAGAAATATACGTTTGTACATCGCACCCACAACAATACAATAATAACAAAAATAGTTAAAATATTCTAAACAAAATACAATGAAAATTATTTACATGTATAACATAGAGAAAATAATAACTAAACACAATAAAAATACTAATAACAATTATAGCAATAACAATAAAAGGCAACAAAGTAACACCATTAAATGCAACTGTAACAACAAAGAACATTGCCCACTTAACAATAAGCATTTAACCAATAACATAATATACAAAGCTAGTGTGACTAATAACATTAACACAGATGAAAAAGTTTACATAGGAGCCACAGAAAAATTCATTTAAAGGAAGATAATATAAACAAAAAATAATATTCGAAAGAAAAAGTACACAAGCATTACAAACTAAAGTAAAAATTTAAACAAGATACCTGAAATAATGTGTAAATATAGGCATATAAATAAATTCTGAAAACATAATATAAACTTTAAAATACATAAAATAAATGAATATAATACACACTATAAATGAATAAATAAATAGAACAGATATATCCACTTAATTTATTAATAAACAAATAAGCGAACAAATGTTAAACATACACACTTATATGTCTGCTTGCACATGTAAATGTATATATATATATATATATATATATATATATATATATATATATATATATATATATATATATATATATATATATATATATATATATATATATATATATATATATATATATATATATACACACACAATCACCATAAAAAAGGACAAACCTAACACCCCATAATTAATACCTCAATATTAAACACCAAGGCAAAAATCAATAAACTACTAACCAGTGAATAAATATAAATATGGAACATTGAATAAACGATAAGATATGATATAAACATATACTTATTTTAATTAAATATACAATATTTTACAATTACATATATGTAGGTGTTGTGTGTGAGTGTGCGACATTATATATATATATATATATATATATATATATATATATGTGTGTGTGTGTGTGTGTGTGTGTGTGTGTGTGAAAAATGTATTAACCTGTTCAGAATGGACTGATCTCTCTACTACTAATAGGACAGTTCTATAGAGTTCTGGGAGATCAGGTGACCATCACACTTCCGTCTCTCTAGCGGAAGATACAGTTGGACTTTATACTCTTTCTGATTGTTACTGACTAACCTGCGTTCGTTTGACTACTAATCTCTCTGCTGTAAATACCTCTTCAGATATACCAGTATTTTCCCTACGTATGTGTTTGTCCTTATTTCAATACACGCACGGGGAAACACTCAACATCTCAACATAACCCATAATGATTACCCTACAAATAAATAAAATAGTTTTTCAATTTAAGCATTCGTTGATTAATAACAATGGACAGGCATAATTGTACCAGTACACGTGTACGTACATTTATACCTATACACGTGATTGCATAGGTGTGCACGTGTGCGTATATATAAGCGTATAAATGCTGACATATAAGCATAAATTCTAAGAAGAATATATAATTTTTGCTACACGAATTTCGTGTCTTGTAACCTTCATCAGGCGAAGAATTTTTCTTTCAACATATTTAAAGAAATTATTCTTTTATGTTTTCTTATGTTTAAAAATCCTTTCGTGTGTTGTAGCAATCCGAATTCTTCTTGGACTAGAAGCAGTCGATTTTCAAATGGATCTTTCTGCTGATTCGAATTGCATGCAAACACACACACTTATACACAGTCACACACACCGACATACACACAGACACAGATACAGACTCACACACACAGACAGATACAGTTACACACAATACACACACACACTAACGCCTGTATATATATATATATATATATATATATATATATATATATATATATATATATATATATATATATATATATATATATATATATATATATATATATATTATGTAAATGTTTGCTTGTAAACATGTATTGTTTTAAAGTGTAATAATTTCATGTGATTTATATGGATAATTTGGCGGAATATCATGCTACGTAATCTAAACTTTCGTACCATAGGCATATTAATCAGGGAGTGTGAGTGAAAAATGAAATTTAGTGTTTTAAGAAAACTATGGTATCAACATTTTCACACCATCATTATCCTTGCTAACTTAATAAATGACGCTAAAATCACCAAGTGATGGGAACACAATCTCTACGCATTCAAGTGTTCCGGATCTCAGTCAAATTTCGTTTATGTATTATTACGTAAATTCGATTTAAATCTCTTCGAAAATATTTAATATATTTTAGAATAAGACACACATTATTCGAGTATTATTATGAACGAATTTATCATCATCATATCATTATGATGATCATCAGTATTTGTCATAGGCGTTGTTTCTTGATCTCATTTTTACTCTACGCCTGATACGGTGGAATAATAGATATTGGCTCGGATTCAAAAAGATGTTCGAATTCCAGTAGAATTTGTTTGATTCATTTGTGGGCAGATACCTTTGAACACATCTATCCCTCACCCCGGCTATAGGTATATTTCAGGACAGAGAGTCCTAAAACATTCTGTGGCAACTGATCTAGGAGGACTTCTCTGAATTCAAAACTTCCAACTATCGTTTAAATAGCCTCACCAACTTCCAATTTGCTAAGTGTCATTTGTACGCGCACACCCTTGAAGAAATATTTAATCATAGAAGGTTTCCTTCCAAAGGTGTGAGAAGAATTTGGATTGGGATTTAGATAATACTTTACTTAGATTCCCGAAAATATATTTCCTTATGCCATTGAGTCTTCGATATGAATGGCACATATAAATGTGACGTTTTGGATTATATTACTCAGATGTCTTCATTCTTGCGCGCAGTCCGGGTAGTCTCTTTTGCTGCAAAATACTGTCGATTCCACCTAACTTTTTTGTTAAGAGATTTTTTAAAAGGCATTAAGCTGATATCCGCTGATAAAAACACCTCGTATATGTCATTATTCTTTTAAGAAGGATTCGCTATATGACAGTGATCGCAATAACATAGAAGAACCTTTCAGCTTTCATTAGCCTGACAGTTACCGTTAACGTCGGTTAAAATTTATAAAGTCTTCATCTCTAAAACATATTCCAAGAAAATAGGATTCTTAAAATGAAAAAGAGAAGAAAAGAATGCTGAGCTGTTACGTGTCATCTGTCTTTCTTTACGGCAGCGAATGTTGGACGATTTTCTCAAAAATAAAGAACGGGCTCGAGGTGACGGAGATGTTGTTCAATAGAAGAATGCAAACGATATCATGGACCGAGCGTGTGAGCAACAATGAGGTCTTAGAGAGGATGCAAACAAGGAGGAGGCTTATACTTAATATCAGAAAGAGGCAGCTGAATTTTCTGGGACATATAATGAGGAAATAGGGCCTGGAGAATCTGATACTCACAGATCGAATAGAAGAGAGACAACGGTTTTTGGAAATTTTGGTTGCTTTGGTGTACGAGTGAGCTAGCCAAAATGAGCTGACTCATTTTATAGTTCACCAATAAAGGGTTAACCAATCAGAAGGCTCAAAATATTCAATGCGACGTGTATAAAGTCGGCCATGTTTTTTTTTCTCAATATTCGTTGCCAACTTTTGATATCGAAGACTGAAGAATCACGGAACCGCTGCTCGTGAGTATTAATCTTTAACGTTGTTTTATTGAACAGATTACGTACTGCGCTGTATTCTATATTTATAGACTTGGCGAACATGGTCAACAACGGTAAGCAGCGAATGACACACCTGATGAGCATGCGCAGGTGAATGACAGAATGTGGTCTGTGTGAGGAAGCAGAAGCAAGGGGTTTGCTGAGAACGGCTAAGGTTAGAGGGACGTGGAGAGCCATGATCCCCCCACGTCCTGAGAGAATGAAGAGAAAGAAAGAATTTCACCATTATCTCTTGTTGTAGTTTTAATTCGCCTTTATTTCCTTAACTGCTATTTAATCCAGTATGAAAAGTCAACATCTTGATTATTGTGGTAATAAAACACCGTCTTTATCTTTCCTTACGTAAGTCTTCAGAATTTCATCGGTATATCTCTAAATATATAATCGGCGTCTGCTTGGTGCCATATTTGCACTTTTAATCAAGCTGAATAACGTTTCCGAAGTAACGTTTTATTTGACTTTATTCATTACAATTATATCATTACTTTCTCTTCTACTTATATGTGATAACAATCTTATTTGTAGCCACAACTGGGAGTGTTCAAGCAATGTGATTTTGTTACTCAATAAAGTTCTTTGTGGTTGTGCTGTCAGTTTATAAGATCTGAATAAATGTTGTCTTCTTTAACACAAAGAGCAATGGTTCCAAGCCGTTTTTTTTTTGCCATGCCCCATTTTGGGATTTCTAAAATTCTAATGACCCCCACCCCTGTAATATATAATTGTTCCATATTCAAAATTTTACTGCAATTCACGTGAAGGAGGCATGAAAGGTCATTAACTTGGTCTCTAAACAATCCTCGAAAGACTATGACATACATGAAAGAAAAAAATTAAAAATAACAAAAAGACAGTTAAATATATATAGTTTCAAAATATATAATAAAGAACTAAAAGGCAGAAATATAATGTAATATACCTTGAACATTTTAATCATTAAATAATAATGCAAAATGGAATTTGAGTTCATGTTTGTACAGTAAGACGAAGGGTGAATATCCTACACAAACCCCTCCGAAATATTACCATGCCCAACCGGTTGGGCGTGCACCCCACTTTGGCAATCATTCACCGAGAGGATTAATTCGCTTGAAACCATTGGTAGTCCATGATTTGATAAAAATGTTTACATAGATGATAGTTTAAACTTTTCCGAGTTGCATGTGCTTCTATGTTCTAAGTTAATCCGTTTTTACCGTTACATTAATTTAGAGATTATTTCTGTAATAAGGAGTACGTAAACAGATTTGTCAGTCCTGGGTAATTCATTTGTAGGACTTGACATCTTCTGAGGAAGCAGGAAAAAATTATGGATATTTTTCATTCTCTTTTTAAAGATTTATAATATCGAATATTTCTTCCCGAAAAATCCAATTAGTTGCAAGATTTTCCGAAACTGGAAATCAATTTCCTTCCCCGCCAACACATCCGAAAGGTGACAAGGGTATCATAAAACAATTTAACATCACGTAAAAAAATGGTATCATATTAAACAGTGATATTAAAAATATAATATTAAAATACGCATACACGAAGCACGATTTACCGGAGCGTATATATGATATTCACGATATCGTAACATTAGAATTATATTAAATATGTATTGATTCTTTTTGCATCCACAAAATTGGCTCAGTTCTCTTTGCGAGTAAGGTCTTAAGAAATATTATCATAGTGTGAGAGAAGACATGTTGTGTTGATATAATATTTACACAGAGGCGCTGTATATTGATTCAGC
>CAHIKZ030004302.1:1885000-1890000 GCA_903632075.3 Acanthosepion pharaonis | reverse complement strand
ATGTCATTCTCATACAGGTCATTTTCGCTGCATCACAGCTCATTAGTGCCACTAGACAACCGAATGCTTCAAGCCAGGATCGAACCACAACATATTTGGTATGAGGCGGTTTTTATACCTCAAGCCATCGACGCCTCAGCAGAGAGAGAGAGAGAGAGAGAGAGAGAGAGAGAGAGAGAGAGAGACGCATTCTATCGTATTGATTTTACGACTGTAAACAAACGCTAGACAGTCAGAGTGCTATATTCTTTAATGAAGAGCAGTGCGTTAGCGGAGGTTTATATCAGGTAAGTATATATAAATTTTGCAAATGAGAAAAAATCAGAGGTGGCTGCACAAGTACGTGTAGCCACTAAAGTTAACGTTTATAAAAATAACAAATAACATATATTAATTATATAGATGTGTGTGCGTGCTTGCGCTAGATCTCGCTTGTGTTTTTGTGACAGCGATATAAAAATGAACAAAATTTAATGATGTGATGAAGAAACTAATTAGAAACTAATTAGAAATAAAAATAAATAAATCAAGGCATAGGCTAATCGAATATCAGCCTAGAATAGATAAACTTTAGGGCCTCCCTAAAACTCAGAAAAAGGCATATCTTAATGCGCCCCATTATTTCAGATATTTACAGCTTTCGCCACAAACCTTCGAAAGCAAGAAATTTAACTCCGCTCCTTGTACTAATCAACCCATTAAATAGAAAAAAAATATCAGGAAAAATCATTGGAAATCTAATGGTAAGAAAGAAGACTTACAAACTCATAACCAGTCTAGATGTAAAATTCCTTCACACCGAAGTCCAGATTGATAAAGGCTTAAATTTCGCTAAAAATCATCTAACACAGCCATGGATAAACCTCTTCCTACCTCTGCCTAAATTAATAAAAAATAAAAACTGCCTTTACCAATCAATGCAATTTCGCATTTAGCAATAATTTTTATAAAGAAAAAAATGCATTAGCATTAGGATTGCACCTAAAGGGTGTGAGGGATGTATTTTCTTAGAATTGCAGAACTTCTATTACCAGAGTTTGAGATATTTAATTGATGGAAACATAAAGAAAAAAAAAAATGTAAATGAAATAGGCTAGATTATTTACACAAAACTCATGTTACAATACAAATCAAAACAAAAATGTTCAGATTTAAAATTCCCAGTCTCTCTTCATCGTGCGCATGTGTAGTCGCATCTAACTTAGTCCAATGACGTCATAAAGGACGAAACGCGTCACACGAAATCATTTCCCATACAGCTTTACCCAAATATATATATATATATATATATATATATATATATATATATATATATGTGACGTCGTCCCTGGTCGCAGCGCCAACTGTGACGTTCTATTCTGGTCTACCACGGCACCAACTGTGACGTCCCTAAACAGCACCAATTGTGACGTCCTCGCCGCGGCGCCAGCTGTTCGCTCCTCGCTGCTCCGTTCGGGTGTCGCTGCTCCAAACGTGACGTCCGCCTGTCGCGTCAGTCGTGTTGTCTCGTCCTGTGACGACCAACTGTCTTGGTATCGGTCGCGGCACCCAAATGTAAAGTTCTAACCTTTTGGTGATTCGGGTGGGAATCTGGTTAGATTCGATATCAGCCTCGTCGTTCCCAACTCGCTTCCAACGCCTGGTTACCAAGGTAACTGCAGTGATACCCAGTCTGCTAACCCACGTTGTGAATTGATCTTAGGCAGACGAGATCAAACAGTGGTTGGGGCCGTAATGCAAATCGAGTTCAACGGGGGTGACACCACACAAATATGCATAAAAGAAAATAAAATGAAAACTCAAAAGTTCAAGGTATCAAAAAAAAAGTAACAAGCTTTATGTCTAGTTATTCGATACATAGGACTGCATCTATCTCCCTACCCGTTCTCTGGATTGTGACACGTCGTTTTCCGTTAGGCGAGTTTTAACGCTTCAAGTTGTTTGCTCTCTAAGAAATTGGTTTTTCGGTGTGTCTTCGGACGAAAGTCGAAAGAAAACTTATTTTGGTGGTCTGGATCTAAGTCGTTCTTCAAAATAATTGTTCTTAGGTTGAAGAGGAGTCCGGAATTTGCGTGAATCTTGGTCAGCTATCTGTGAGGCGGCTTCAACTGGAGACTGACTCTTCGCTGTAACTCCAACTCGAACTGAGACTCAAATCAAACTGATTTCTGCTTGCTGTGCTTCGCTTATATGGACGCCGACCAAAACCGGTTGTGTGTCGGCGTCGGGGTTTCTCGATAATTCTAAATACATATCCACCTCTCTGGTTAGGAGTTTCTACTTTTTTCCATTTTTGGGAACCTTTCCTTACTCCCACCTTCTCACCATACTTCAGAGGAGCGTGAACTGCCCTCAACACTTCTTCTTAGCAGCTTCTCATACCTATACTCTGGATGGGCGGCGACAGCCTCCTTCGTGCGTCACGTGATCACCACTCGACCAATGATGTCTTAGTCGAGCGTGGACGAATCCGCGGTTTTGTTTCAGGAAAAAAAAATATCTTGCTTAACTAAAAAAAGTATCTTTTCTATTCCTCTTCTTCCTCTAGCCGAAAACGGGACAATATGAACAATGGCGGTCATAACTCTTGTTCTACACGTGGTCTTCGTCAGGCATTTTATCGCTAATTATCCAAACGTCGCCCCGAAAAGACTTTTCTAAATTCCCATTCATTTCCTTTCGGTACATATTTCTGATAACATAATTTTATTATCGCAGGCCAAAGATGTTCCGTCGAAAGAAGTCGGTCAGTGGACACGTCTTGTGTGGCTTTTTTTTTTCATATCTATCCAGAGCCCTTTTTGCTCACCTGTTTTTCGTCACTTATCGAAATAACATTTTCATTTGAATTTTTTCTTTGGCCAGTCGGCCAGCAGTTTGTTTACGTATCCCCTAGATAACACAGCCGTTGCCAAAACACACCCGACTCCCCCATCCACTAAGAACTTCCCTGTCATTGTAATGACATTCTTTCGCCATTGTTACTTATCAGAATATCCTTCAACAATTGTCTCTTAGCCGCGGTGTTCTGCTTATCATCCACGATTCGGTCCTTATCCTCTCTTTTCCTTCTTTTCATTCTTTTCTTTTCTGCCTCGTTAAATGGTGCCACATATATATATATATATATATATATATATATATATATATATATATATATATATATATATATATATATAATAATCGACTCTCCCGTCGAGATTCGACGTATGAGGGTCAAGCAGATCAGTTTCCAGGAAACCGACAGCGGCACATGATATTTGATTATAGTGGTGAAGGTTTCGTGCAGGACCATCCACACTTTTTGACGAATACAGAGAGCTGGTGCACCGAATGCCACAAGGTACCCAAACAACCCTCTACAGATTTTGAATTCAGAGTTGACCTTCTCCTAGACAAGTTGCCATCCAAGGCTATAGAACCCAGTCTGTCCTGCTATTTTACCCATAGCTAGAGGGAGAGGAAGAGGATTCATACCTTTCCCAAGGGTATTAGCACGTAAGTGAATGTAATGGATTCGACTGGAATTCGAACTCGGCTCTGCGATTCCTCAATCCAAGCAGCTATCTATTACTCCACCGTATGTATGTATGTATGTATGTATGTATGTATGTATGTATGTATGTATGTATGTATGTATGTATGTATGAAAAGAAAGGACAGTAAGATATATAATCCGGTGTTCTTATAGATATTTTTATTTTTATAAAATGCTCAATGTAAATTTACAGAGCATTAATATTATAAATTAATTGATTTAATATATGGTTTTTCCGCTAGACAGTTCTAACTATGTTTCAAAAATGGAAGGTCTAAATTTAATTTTGTAATTAAATTAAAGACATTAGTTCCATTTCATCCTCAAGCGAATTTTGGAGTAACTTATAAAATTACTGGGTTTTAAAGTCAGCAAAAATCATAATTTACGTTTCCAAAGAAACAGAAATTCATTCCTGAAGAGGGATGGATTCCGCCAGGTTAAAACGCCCAATACACGCCACATGATTATCACAGCAAGAAACCATTTGCGGATACACAGTTAGATGGGAAAGTATGGTGGTCAGCTCATCACGGCCGTGAAATCATTTTTCTTAACGGGACCTTGTTACGCGCATCTGCGAGTGAAAGACTTTGTTTATAAATTCAATACACTATTTAAATCTTTATTAAAATAGTTCTGGGGGCATACGATTTCTCTCTTTTGAACGCTGTGAGAGAGATTTTGTGACACTCATGGAAAAGGCTCCAAAAACGTTTCTTCGTGGCAACAGATCATCTTTTATATAACATGTCTATATATAAATGATTCACGCAGGAAAGAGTGTGTGTGTCTATGTGTGGGTGTTTTTGTAGTAATGAGATGTTCATTAACAAAAGTTGTATTTCTCCGTAATGAACTGAAGACAAAAAAAATATATATATCGTTGCATTTGTTTTCTTTCTGCTAAACCGTGTGTACAAATCAATTTCTCCTGATTATTACTTTCAGCTAGTTCAATTAAATTTTATTTGTCAGTTCCTGCAAAGGGAACTGGGCGATTTTTTTTATTATTGATTTCCTTTTTCATTTGCCTCGCGTTTCCTACTCTTTTAATTCTTCGATCACATTCTACAGAAGTTTGTATTTGTTTAGATCCAATCCGTGATAAAATTTAAAAAAAAAAGAAAAGAAACGAAACGATTTTTTCTTTCATGTTGAAGAGAAAAAAATAATTGCATGGCATCAATTTAACGAGTCGAACTCGTATATTTAAATATACACACATATGCACATACAATATCTATCAATTCATCGCAATCTATTAATATCTAAACACACACGCACGCCGTTGGTGTATGTTTTTATGCGAATGCAACTTTCACTGCTTCTCTTGTGAATTCACGAAAAAAAAAGGGTTGTTAAATTTAACCGATGTCTGTCTGTTTAATCTTTATCGTATTATCCAATTTTCGAAAACGTTGCTGTACATTAAAATTGTGTCCAATTTTCATGATTTTAT
>CAHIKZ030004302.1:1852500-1880000 GCA_903632075.3 Acanthosepion pharaonis | reverse complement strand
AGCTTAGATATATATATATATATATATAATATATATATATATATATATATATATATATATATATATATATATATATATATATATATATGTGCGTCTTATTTTTTCTCGTAAATGGACTGACCCATTATCATAAGTGTAGGTTGAAATATTGACATTTTATAACGGTTGGTTTTATTATTCTGCCTGGCTTTTGCCACGAGCATCGAACGGTGTGGTAGAAATCTAATATATACATGTGTTTTTCAAGACAATGTTCATTAAATAAATAAACAAGGCTTCCGTGAGTATGCAATGGGCAAAACAAATCTTGGAAGACTTATGCGAAAATAGCCTTTCATAATTCAATTTCCTTTAATATCACTCTTTAAATAATAAATCTTCTTGAACATTCCTACGAATTCCTCTTTCTGTTTTCATAAAAAAAAAATGAATTCCTTCTCTTGGATTCTTTGCCCACCCAAGGCTCAAGAGACCCATTCACACTACTCTTTACCCCATATTTTGAAAGAGTAGGAATGGAGCTCTATCATACACCAGGGCTTTCTTTTGAAGTGAGGCCTACAGCAATAATTGGCGTGCAAAGTCTGCCAACCACCCACGCATCACTGGATTGTACTTCGATAAAATATATTGTGATAGACGCACGCCTAGCGAAGAAAATCATTGGGAATATTGAATGCAGACTAGAAAGCATGCCTTTTAAAAATTTCTGGAAAAAATTATATAAGATATTTTTATTTTTTTTATTCTGAAATATTAATTTAGCCACTGCAGAAATAAATTACTATGTAGAACTCGAATGCTTTGGCTGTTTTCCAAAGATTTTATCTTCCGAAAGTTCTTTGTTCTTCTCATTATCGCATTGAACTCTTTTTTTTTCTTTTAGCTTGGGAGGCGATGACTCATTCGGGGAAATGCAGACTAGTTTCAGATAATGTATTAAACCGTCTAAAATACTGCTTTTGAGTTTATGCTGATTCTAAATTTTATTTTTCATTTCTTATCTACTTACCTATCTCTCTAGCAGCATAAGATATGCAGAAATATTAATGTACTGTAGGAACTTGTGGAAAAAAAGGAAAGTGAGAATAAAGGACTAACATATATTAGAAGAAGAGGATAAAGAACTGATCAAGCTGAAGGCGTCAATATCAATGATGTATAGAAATGTTCTATCCGTTTCATAGACGTAGCACAAAGTCGAAAACATCCAGTGAAGATCGAACTCACTACTAATTGTTCTAACGAGACAAGCTCACTAACCATCGTACCACGCCGAGGTGCCCGGCATATATAGAAATGTATCAATTTGGAAAGTTTAAAACTGTTGGTATTAAATATCCCAAATAATAATAATAATTACAAGAGTTGTCGGGAAGAGCAAAAGTTGCCTTCCAAGGGTTAAACAAAGTATTAAGAGACAGGAAAATATCGTTATAAACAAAGAGAACAGTGAGAAACTGCAATGTAATATAAACGATCCCTTATGGCAGTGAAAGCTGTTTTAGAGAAAAAATGTAAGTAACGAGGAAGGTATAAAACTGTCGAAAGTTTTGGGACACGGTATTAAGAAAGTGAGTTTGGAGAACTTGATACAAGTAGAACATATTAGACCTAAAAGGAGAAGAACAAATAATCGAGTAACCTATATAACAAGCCTCAGCAGTTGGTGTTAAATCAGGAACTAAGGAGATAAAAAATATAGAGTTACTAAGCATATAAAATTGTGATAAGACATGATCGTCTACGTTCTGAAGAAACACGTCACATAAATGATGGAAAATCTATCTATCTATCTATCTATCTATCTATCTATCTATCTATCTACAACTCTCTTTATATATATATATATATATATATATATATATATATATATATATATATATGATGGAAAAATGGACAGAAAGGTCGAAACCAGAATAGCCAAACCCAGCACAGCATACGCTAAACTTAAACATAGATTATGGAACACCAAATCCGTGTCTCTCAGAGTAAACATTAACATATTCAGATCAGTCGTTCTCTCAACCCTTCTCTATGGCGCTGATACTTGGGCCCTATACCACAAAAACATAATTCAACTTGATGCCTTTCACAAGTGCTGTCTTCGTGCCATATGTGATATAAATGGTATAAAGGGTCAAGAAGAGTGACATACTGAAGAAATGTAATAACATGACAGGCATTGAACTCATTCTAGCAAAGACACAACTTTGGTGGGCTGGTCATGTTGCGAGAATGGATGATCATATGTTTCAAAAATTGTGCTGTATGGACAACTACCAAATACCAAGCGTTCCTTTAGACGTCCATTTTACGCTATAAAGACAAATGGAAAGACAACATGAAACATCTCAACTTTGAATGGAACACCTGGGAAGTCCAAGCACCAAACCGAAAGGAGTGATGTGAGGCAGTTTTCATTAAGTTAAAGGGTTTTGAAGATAAATGACTGAGGCACCTTGTTTAGCTTTGTTAAGCTCTGAAGCAGATACGCCTTCAAAATCCATCTGTCAGTGTGGCTTTGTCGGCCGCAGCAATGCTGGGCTAGTATCACATTTAAGAAAACACAAATTAAATATGCATTTCCCTTACATGATTTTTTCCTCAATAGATCCTGCTTGCATGCATCAGTGTAAAGCGAAAGGCAGCATCTACTACTGGTTCTCATTTATCGGTGACGTTATCATTATTTTTATTTTTATAACATACATATATATATATATGTGTGGGTGTTATAAAATAAAAAAATAAAATATATATATATATATATATATATATATATTATATCTATCTTTATATCTATTTCCTCACACTATATATATATATATATATATATATATATATATATATATATATATATATATATATATATATATAGGAATACTATTTATATTTCATATTCTGGCACTGGCATTTAGAGGTGCTATTGAGAGAATTTTTTTTCGTGATCGCTTACGCTAATCAGCGTTTTGGTTAAAAGCTGAGGCAATTCCGTTTTTCCTATGATTTCTCAGGCTAGTATTCAAATAGATATTCAGATTCTTAACGTACAAATTAAAACGAATATCTATTTTCTCTCGAATCTCACTTAATAACACTTCACGTGTTAATATTTAATATGCCTATATTAGCAGAGAATAAATCAACAGCTATGGAAAGAGTAAGGTTGTAAAAAAAAATATCCAGCGAGGTAGCAATTCCTGCGTCGAAGCCAGCAATTAAAACATTAACCTATTTAAAATCTTAGTTCATAGGTTATTCTTACTCGGGTTAAATAGTGTAGCTACTGAATATTCGTGGATGATATATTCCAATATGCTGGAACTCGTGTAAAGGGAAACTTTAAAAAAATGCAGTTTTATTTTTTTCGGATATAAATTCTAATTCATAAATTTATGTCAGATGTTTAATGCCATGCATCTTTAGGACGTAAGCGATCATGATTCTCCATAGAATCGTCTTCGATATTATCTCTGAATTCTAATACATTCTTGGAGGAATATTGTAGTAGATTCCTGTTGTCTTCCTTACGTTTTAGATTTCAAAGTTTTCTAGTCTAGTGACAACCAGCTTAAGAGAAAGAAAACTCTATCTTCCAAACCGGTAAATTACCCCATTATTTTCAGCGAGAATGCATAGCAGTTCACTGATAAAAAAAAAAAAAATGTGAATGTGTCTGCGTAGCTTCTTGATTGCTTGCGTCCTGAATAGACATTGCGTTAAAATACCTTACAGTAAGATAGGCTGTGATTCATAGCCTTGAGTGGCGAACAAATTACGAGAAGGAAAGCACAATCAGTTTGACAGGTAGCTGGTAAAGGAGGAGTTAATAGACAAATTCGCCCATTTGACAATAGTTTAATTGCAAAGGTTAACCGGCAATTCCGAAATTCGAATTCTGCTCAGCGATATCCGATAAACTACGCGCACATGACCATTGTATTATATACCTGATAACGAAAGAAACAAAGATTTAAGAAATTGCATTTTAAGTGTCCGATGTTTTTGGAATGTTTTTAATTATAGAATTTATACTGGCAATTCGATACTAAGAAAGAGATGTCTAAACTTACTTGGCTTTGTCATATCGAAATTGCCAAGATCGTACATCGTATCCTTTTTTTAAAAAAGAAACGATGTACGATCTTTAATTAATTATATATATATATATATATATATATATATATATATATATATATATATATATATATATTGGCAATTCATTATATATGAAATAATGGAATTGTGATTAACTGCATCATGAAAAACTAATGGAAAATCACCTTACATTTAGAATACAGAGGGAATAGAAGGATTCCGGTCCGTCGAGGTAGAATGACTTTCTGGAGGTATAAAAATTTAAAATGGTGGAACTATAAAATAAACCTTATGCAAACATCTACCTTGTAACTAGCGACAGAACAGCGATATGCTTGTGACTTTGCGTCTGTGGGAAAATATATTGGGAAATGTAGATTGCTTCTTACCTTTAATCAACAAGACTGCGTACACGGTTCTGAACACAATCAAAGCTGAAAATAGAGGAGTGAGATATTCCACACTAAAATAATATAGCAATACTAAAATTTGCTGTAATCTAACATTTGTAAAGTTAGAGCCAAGTACTTCCTGGTTTGGTGTGGTTGGTTTTACGGCTTATCAACCTCAATGGGTTATTTAATGCCGACAATGTTTTTATTGCTGGTAATATTTTCTTTCAAGATAAACTATAGTTGGTAATATTTTTTCTAATAATATATTGCTGGTAAATTATTTTTCAAAGTATTTCTGGTATGTAGTAAAAACTATTTTTACACTTTCATAGTGTTTTGACCCTAGTTTGGGTGTCAACTATTTGTCCATAACTGGGACCCTAACAAGTACTATCACCGCCGGTCAGGGTGGGAACATCAGCAATTAAGAGGTGGTTCCACGCTTCTCAAAACCCACTGAGCAGTGACGTTGCTGTTGGATGTAGTTAACTGTCATACCCAGAACGTGTACTTCCTGGAATGACAGTCGCAATAAAGACAAAGGGAAAATAAATGCAATGAGAGAAGTCCGACTACAATAGAGCCATAAGATTAACATGAAATAATCGTTTGTTCAATGTGAATAAATACTTTAACTTTGCTGAGCTTTTCGTGTGTTTCAGTTAGTTTTATTGCTTCCAGTTACTTTTGGAACATACTTTACTGTGGAAGCATTCCCAGATAATTTCTTATCTACTGCATTTCTTTTAATTTGGCAAACATTCGAACACTCGGATATTGATCAACTCAGGCATTAATCAATAAACACTAATTTTAGAAAAAAATGTTTATTAATTAGGATAAACCTGACTGAAAAGTGTTCTAACGTTGATTACTTGATTCATGCTTAACTATTGGATATCTCTACAGGCAGCTTATGCTTCATTTACACGTCTCTAGAGCCAGAAACAAATCATTATTATTATCTGGTCTATGTTTCTTTCAAACATGTTTCTTTCAAACATGTTTCTATGTTTCTTGGTGGCATTGGGTAAATTTTGTTCTAATACTGTATGTATGCGTATAGGCACTCACAAAGTAAGAACGTATGTGGGAAGATAGTAGAAAATCAATTTGCGTCTTAGCTCATTAGTCGAGAGAGAGGCCTACATTTTAAGCAATAGATTTTGTAAGTAAGCTTAAATTGCTGCACTGCTATCACGATGATATAATTTGTAATACCTAAGTAATACTACGCGATGATCTGCCCGTTTTGTAATATAGACTGAGGGCGAACTCAAGTTGGACAACAAATTGATCGATTGTGCTTTCTTTGTGGCGATGTGTGTGTGGCACCATGCATCCTGACGATTTGAAATAAATATTCATAGATATATGATTTGTTTTTTACGGTTTATAAACCATTTGATAATTATTTAAGGCCGAAAAATATTTTAGGTTTTAAGAATAATTCTTTCTTTACATTCAAGTGATTTGGGAGAAAGAAAGAGAAAACGAAGAAGAAAGAAAGAAAAATAATACGAAAACGGGTCATAGGCGAACACACACGCACACGGCTTAAGAGACGGAAATGGTGTGGAAAAAGGGTTATGGTTGATAGATAGCAGATGTCGAAAATATCTAGATCACCTACGAACAAGCATTTGACCGATTTCCGCGTGTCCACGAAAAATGGAATTTTGTTATCAATTGGATGCTACCCAAAAAGGAAAAAATCCATTGTTGAACATTGACGAAACACAGACAGTCTTCAGAATTAGAAAGATCCCACACAAGAAGTTTTCACTGGCAAAATTTTTCTTTCTTTTGACAGAATAAACCTTTGCCCTGCGATAATAAAGATTTTTGTTATCAACCCCTCGGCCGAAAGGAAAATGAAATATTTTTATTTTGCTTTAGAAACGCCAGCTAGGCTAGGAAAATTCCTTTCTTAGATCATGTCCAATGAGCGATAAACTGCATGACAATTACCACGTGTTAGAGCCGAGAGTGTCATCTCGGCCGCTCATGATAAGGGCGATTTAATTAATATTTTTTTTTTTGTTAAGCAAGGTATTTCTTTCCCAAAACAAAGTCACGGATTGTTCACGCTCGACTAAGACGTCATTGGCTAAGTGGATCACATGACGCACGAAGGAGGAGGAAAGATACCCGACTAAGACGTCATTGGCCAAGTAGATCACATGACGCACGAAGGAGGAGGAAAGATACCCGACCAGGACCTCATTGGCCGAGAGCGGTCACGTGACACACGAAGAAAATCAATCGACGCCTCTATCAAAGTGTAAGTGTGAGGAGCCGATACGAAGAAGTGGGAAAGTTAGTGCACGCCCCTCAGAAGCACAGTAAGAGAGTGGGAGTGAGAGGAGAGTTACCGAATATGGAAAAGAGTGAAAAATCCCTAACCAGAAATAAGAAGGGTGGATACGTATTTAGAATTATCGAAGAACCCCTGGTGCCGACAGACCCACCCCAGTTTTGACGGCGCCAATAAAAGCGAGACCCCAACCGACAGAAATCAGTTGAACCGCGGACGGCGAGCCGAGTGCGTCCGCCCCCTAGCGGGCAGAAGAGGCCAGTTCGTTTGGCCTGAGTGAAGAAGTTCGTTCGCCTCAAGCGGCAGAAGAGGCCAGTTCGTTTGGCCTGAGTGCAGAGTTAATTCAGACTCTGGAGAGAAGAAGTTTGAGTTCAGCCGCGGACCCTGGCGAGAAGTTTTGAGCCTTGGATGACAAGCAGAGATGAGCGCCCAGTGTTGAAACCGCGTCAAGATAGCTGACCAAGATTCACGCACACTTTTGGACTCTTCTTCAACCAAGTAGTTTGAAGAGCGACTTAGAATCAGACCACAGAAATAAGTTTTTCGACTTTCGTCCAAAGACACACCGTGCCACAATCCACAGAACGGGTCGGGAAGTAGACATAGTCCTATGTACCGAACAGATAGACATAAAAAGTTTGTTACCTTTTTCTTTGATACTTTGGACTTTGTGAGTTTTAATTTTCTTTTCTTTTATACATAATTGTGTGTTATCACACCCGTTGAACTCAGCTTGCATTACGGCCCCAACCCATGTTTAATCTCGTCTGTCTAAGATCAATTCACAACGTGGGTAGGCAGACTGGAGATCAGTGCAGTTACCCTGGTAACCAGGCGTTGGAAGCAGGTTGGGAACGTCGAGGCTGGTATCAATCTAACCAGATTCCTACCCGAATCACAAAAGGGTTAGAACGTCACGTTTGGAGCAGCGAGGAGCGAACAGCTGATGCCGCGGCGAAGACGTCACAATTGGTGCTGTTTGGGGACGTCACAACTGGCGCCGTGGTAGATCAGGATAGAAAGACACAGTCGGCGCTGCGACCGGGGGACGACGTCACAGTGTTAGTAATGATGACTCTTTGAAAAGTATACACGCTTACATTGTTCTGAAGTGAGAGTTTTGGGCAAAGCTTGACGTTATACATTTAACGAGAAGCCTTTCTTTTCTTAACCCTGTGATTTCAACCCTGCAATTCTCATAGTCGTTAATACAAGTCATTAGCCGTGTGTACAAAGTAGACATATCAAATGGGTAATCTTTCTCATTATGTGGAACGTGAGCTTGGCGAATTAATATTCACAGGGCATATTGAAGGCATCTGGGACAGATGGAAATGAGAAACTAACAGGAATAGGTATGTATAGTAAACTGAAACTAACAGGAATAGGTATGTATAGTAAAGAAACAATTTTAAGAGCTACAATGGATAGCTTGTTGTGGAGACATAATATTGTAACATACCAAAAATCTTTGAAGGTATGTTCATAAAACATACAAATTATAAATTGAAATTTTCCTGATGACATTTTAAATTTGCGATGCAGCATAATTAAAAAAGGTGATAAGATACAGTGGTCTTTACATTTAAGCACAATAAATTTAGTCCAAGATTACGGATTGACGAATTGATTCTTTCATTTGTAAGCATATGATATTCACTATTTCCTTAAAATACAAAGAGGTACACGCGTGTGAGTAGATATTAATGTTCTTTCTTTAACCAGTGAACTTCATGTCTTCTTGCTTAGTCTTTATAAGGAACGCAACCTGCATTCACTTTTGAATCCAAGAAACTGTATACAAGACAAGCGTGCTTTACAATTAGACTATGAGAAGCATCTTAACATAGCTGGGTTCAATAATTTTTAATCGATTTCACCGCATGCAAGAGAGTAAAGCCACTAAGAACGAGGGGTAACTGGATAAGAAACAGAAACGTGTGTGAGAACAATAATAAAGTTGGCTGAAAAGCGTGGAGCCGCAATGGAGTTCAACAAGTGAGAAGTGCGAGAAAAGAGACTGCTCGGATAGAACTTACGGTTACAGCTAACCAATTCTACTGTAAATTGGTGAAATCTGAACGCCGTTCTAGTACTGTACTTAAATTCAAAATGTTTAGACATCATAGGCTCATCCGAACAATTACCATGAAAGTGTTTATAGAACAGGTAAGGGGAAGCAACCTTACGTCGTTGGGAAAGTGACTGAAGCCGAGATGGCCAGTAAAATTGTTGATTCTTGTTCGGATTTTATCAGGGAGTTCTAGATAAATAGCAAAAGCACTGAATCATATGTGGAGGCAATATTATAAGCATAGACAAATGTTAGACTTTTAGCTATATAGGATAGATTCTGGAGAAGAAAATAAACGCACGACTCAGTGAACCAACCGTCTTACCCAATTTACGAAATACATAACACGATTCTTCCGGAGAGGTATATTTTTTATAAAGATTTTTGATCTAGATATTAATTCCACAGTTTTAATCACAGGGCATCTACTCAAATATGTAGAACCATTAAATACAAAGTTTATCGTTATAATATCGGATTAATGATTTAGTTAATTCGTTAACCATTACATTGCGAAAATTTAATTATTATAATCTGGCATATTTTTGTGACTTGGAAAATCATATTGAGGACCCACGACTGAATAGATCAATATCTAATATTATTTTATTTATTTTAGATATTTTATCAAATATTTGAAATATAGTACACATCTATCAAGAGTCCATCATGCGTAAATCTGTTTGGTAAAATCAAAAATCGCCATGGAAAGCAAAGAGAAATTATATGGATTAGCATTTATTTATATATATATATATATATATATATATATATATATATATATATATATGTATGTATATAATTATTTATTAACATATATATATATATATAATTATTTATTAACATATATATATATATAATTATTTATTATATATATATATATATATATATATATATATATATATATATATCATCACATTCTCGTATATATGATCACATTCTTGTATATATTATTAAATTATTGTCCGTATTGCTTGATATATCGTACTGGAATTGTCATCCTTGATAATGGCTTATGTACGCCGAAGGTTAGATTGGATTAAAAAATATGCATTGTGATTTTCTTTCTTCGTTTAATGATAATGTTATTAAGTTTATCAGATGTTATGAAAAGAATTTACATAAAATAAATAGACAACATGTATATATATGTGTGTGTGTGAGAAAAGTGTATATAAATATAAATAAATATATATATGTATAATTATTTATATATTATATGCGCGGCACTTATTAGAAAGCGCTCAATATCAGAGATAGAGCTAACATATTTGGTTGGATAGATGTGAGTTTGTGACTAAAGCGTGAAACCCAGGGTCACAAACTCACATCTATCCAAATCAAATATATATATATATATATATATATATATATATATATATATATATATATATATATAGGTGAACAGTCTGTGTATATAAATTATTTACATATTATATGCGCTCTACTTATTAGAAGCGCTCAATCTCAGAGAAAGAGCTAACATATTTGGTTAGATTGATGTGAGTTTGTGTCCCTGGTTTCCATCTTTTTGCGATCGTCAGACCAACTCTGTCTGACGAGCGCAAAAAGCGTGAAACCCAGTGTCACAAATTCACATCAATCAAATTAAATATATATATATATATATATATATATATATATATATATATATATATATATATATATATATATATATAGTTTACTTTTTTTTAAAATTCATCATTCAGGTAACAGAAAGTTATGTAACGTGAAATTAATTTTTGTGCATTTTGCATTAATTTCAGTTATTTTATTATAGGAATGAATAATGGTAATGAACGACTCATGTGAACATTAATATATCCGTTGTATATATTGGGTTTAAGGGTTTACTAGTCATATTTTAATGGCTCTGCATTGATATTAACAAAACGTTGTAAATAGAAAAGAGGCATGGTGGGATATGGTTTGCCTATCGCTGCACTAATGCTACTTCAACGGAAACTGCTCGGACGAATTACATTCAAACCTTCACGGAAAGCGACTTACATAACAGCAAACGACAAGATTCCCCCCGCATTCCATCGGTGAGAAGTAATTTCCACTCTAACAGCTTCTTCCCGCAAATCAATTCTCTGTGGAACCGACTCCCAGAAGGATGTTTTTCTTTTTCCGATTGCTACAATCTTAACCTGTTTACAGCTAAGTTTAATCGTTATCTTCTACTATAATACGCACGAGTTACCTCCTAACGTAATCTTCTATCTCGGCTGGCCTTGTACAGTGTGAACCTTACTGTAAGAAAAAGCAAAGAAAAGTGTAACACGTAAGAGGCCAGCAAGTGGAAAATCGTTCTTTAAATATCAAACATTACTGTATAAATTGCTCTCAGAGACGTCACTGATTCGGGCATTTGAATAGCTTTCTCTATGTCCCTTGTGAATAAGCCCCCTATTCTTTAGATAAAGAGGAGTGTATAAGAGTTATTGACAAGAATTAAGATGATTGCTCGAGAAATTAACACAACCATGACCGCCATGTACAGTTGAAGAAATAGTGAACACAGGGTCCCTATATTTCGGTGCTAAACAGTCTTCGAGAAGTATAACTCAAAATTAAAAACGTGAAGAAAACAACATGACTGAACAAATCCCTCCATTGTTTTCCCAATATGACATGGTTATTCACAGTTTATGAAGAAATTGAATTTGTAGAAAGCCGTGGCCACCTACACCCTAAAGAGTTACGGCTTTACTTCTCAACTTTGTATGCTTCTGGGGGTAGGAGCGAGAGGCTATCAGCTTAGCCAATAACAATTTTCCTATTATCCGGATTACTTGACCACGAAAACTTGATTCGATGATTTCTGCTTTTTGTTCGTCAGCCAAACTATTTTGGCAAAATTTACTTGGCAAGTCCCCATGACTACGCGACGTGGTCAACTACAGGAGGTTGGCATATTATTGAAAAAAAGGTACCATTAGTACTTGCTTTCATATCTTTCAAACAAAGGAAACAAAAGACTTTTATTCAGCATACTAACTTCGCCTATAAAAACGCTTGCATAAGCACATGTGTTTTCCATATGCTTTAATACCCAGATATCAATAAACTGATATATTCAGGAAAACAACATTGGTGCGGAAAAAGAGATGATAATTGCATAATTATTTAAAAATATATTTATATATGTATATTTACATATGTGTATATACGTAAATAATCTTATAAAGATTAACATGTTTGTGATATATATATATATATATATATATATATATATATATATATATATATATATATATATATATATATATATATACGAATTTAGGTAAATATAAATAATAGGTGGCCTAAAATTCATTTAGGTATTTAAAAATAACATAATGTTCAGGATTGTCAAGATTTTGATTTTATCGTTTTAGAACTTCAGTTTGTATGAAAGAATTTCAAGGGGAAAAGTCATAAGCCAGGAAAGAATCAAAATACATTGAATAGAAAATGAGTTTTGTTACACATACTCAGTTGATGAATAAATTTAAGCATAACCGATTTTAAGTGGAACGTCTATACAAATTGCACTTTGTATGGAAACATGCGCGAATTGTCTCTCAGTATGCCGTCCACGGACATCTGAGACATCTTCAATTGGTTCGTGTATTTTTGAATCGATGTTCCTGGTTCTTCTTTAACAAGGCCTTGCTTATGTTCACGACTCATCTGCCAATAGACAGTATATGATCTTCGATATAGTCGCAAGTCACCGATTTGAGCAATACTGACTAAAACATTGAATCAATCAATGGATCATGACATCCAGTGGTAGCTTTCTGCACACACACACACACACACACACACACACACACACACACACACATATATATATATATATATATATATATATATATATATATAATTAAATTTTTGCATGTATGTCCACTCGTTTGCGCCTGGTTTCTTAGTGCAATGAAAATAGATCTATTTTGATCCTCGATATATCCCGACTGTTGTAGATTTCATTTATTGTATACGTAATGTTGTCTATACCAAAACCATCTAGGGCTGTCAGTCCGAATCTCTGTTAAAAATTCCGTCTAGCCCTGCCGTCTTGTTTCTGTTCAATTTAGCCAGTGTTCTTCAATATAATCGTTCCAGCGCTGAAGAATTGTTTCCTTCTCTAATATGAGCGTTTCATTTTTTTATGCAGACTGTTGACAAACACGTCTTCTATCGTGTCAGTTCCCTTATTTGTTTATGTATATCTCTTTCGCCTAAGTTACTCAATCTTTCTATTTCTGCAGATTTATCCTTCAGGCATTCTTCTTTAGTTTGCCTGCATTTTGGTTCTTATTTAGTTGTGTAGTTTTCTGTATTCCGTTTCGTATCATGGCAAAGATTTCTGTCTTCTTTGCATCATGTCGAGAATCTCACCTTCATTCATTTTCTTTGGGATGACATCGTTTGCTGATGTCACTAAAGCTTCTCTTAGCATGTCCCATTTCGACTTTAAATTTTCATTTGGTTCCTCGTAACTTCTTTTCAAACTGTCCATATATTTTTCCTTCAGGTTCGGGTCGTTCAGGTGTTTGTTGTAGTGTAATTTTGGTGCCACTTTCGGATTCTTCACTTTCCGCAGAATCACTCATTGTTTACATATAAAATGGCGATGGACACTTCTGCGGTCGACACTTGGGTAGGTTTTGCAATGAATCCTTGCATTCCTGAATCTTAGTTATAAAGTTTAAATTATATGATAGTTATAAAGTCAAATTTGAGTTTTTCCTCTGGGTTTCTCCATGTCTATAATTGACTCAGATGTTCTTGGAACTATTTGTTGGCTATTACCTGGTTACTTGCACCATTGGACCCATTGTTTTCCGCGATCTTTGCGGGTTCTAGTCCGAATTTGCCAGATATATTTGGTGATCAGGCCCCAGATAGTAATTATGACTTCTTATGATTAGCAGTGAGCCTTGACGTTGTCTACCATGGAGTAGAAATAGTCGATTTCTTCTTCCTTACTTAGTGCCGTTGGTGCATACACTATTATGATAGATACGATGAAAGGCTTTCCTTTCAGCTAGACTACCAGGATTTTTTGGGATAATTGATAGAATCCAAGAACGCATTTCTTTAATTCTTGGTGTAGTATCAGCCCTACTCGTTTATAGCCTGCCTATATAGTTCTGTGATTGTCACTGTTTCAAATACACCTATGATGGTGATTTTCCATCTGGCCACAGTTGTTCAACGTTCTGATATGTCCCGAGAGTTAGTTGTTGGTTGATGCGCGCATTTGCCGGATGACGGTCAGGTGACACGTGTTACATATGTCGATCCTTAACGGGCGAGGAGTTTATTCCCATCGGCGTAACTCTCTCTTCACGCAGTTAGGTTGGATATTGTGTGTGTTATTTGGCATGATATTTCTTGGGATTAATAGTCGAGTGGCTTCTCGTTGCCTTCTCTGCGGTGGTTTATGAACACACCGCCGCTAGCTAGTTAGCCATTGGCTCATCGGTAGTTCTTCTGCCCTTTAATGTTTGTAGCAATTGCTTTTTAAAAGAGCTCAGTACAAGGTAGAGCAATATATTATTGTAGCATAATAATTTAATAATATTGTATATATATATATATATATATATATATATATATATATATATACACACACACACACACACACACACACATATATATATATATATATATATATATATATATATATATAGTTTATGCAAAACTAGGTAATCCGTGTGGGTAGATCCAAGGAGGATGATATCCGGGAGCTCAATGTAAATTCAGAGCAAATATGTTTGAATGAAAACAGACCACTTTAAGGTTCCATGTAATAAATTATTTCACAACAGCTTTTTTAAAAATGTGTAAATTTCTTTTCCTTTTTCATTTCAACATTCGGAAGTAAAGTCTGATGATCCAGAGCTATTTAAAAAGTGAAGGGTTATAAGTTGAAACTTGTTATGGGACCTTACCCATAATAACATAATGGACTATTCCATACGTAATAAATACTGAGCCTCAAGAGGAAGCAGGGAGTTCCGTCTGAAGTCTGAGAGTTCCGTCTGAAATCTGGAGTTAAGTCTGAAATGGGGTCCGTCAGAAGTCCGTCCGTCAGCCAGTCAGAGCGAGCGAGTCAGTCAGTCGAGTCAGAGGCAGTCCGAACAGAGTCGCGTTCAGACAAGTACTACTAAACCGGATTTTTCGTACTAACACTTTTCTACCTCTCTGTATAAATTCATGTTTGTAATATATCTGTGTTATTCCATATCCGTCTTTGAGTTCTACTTTATTGGTTCTAACTTGGACTATCACCGTGGTACAAGGAATCGGACCATAACAAAACTGAAGGTCTTATTTTTGCTACACAGGACCAATGCTTCATATCTTGAAATTTCTGAAAATCGTGTTGATCACAAATGGAGATTCTGCAATAAATATCCAGAAAGAATTGACCATATTATATATGGTTCCGCAGTATTAGCATCTAAATGAATATAAATCATGGCATGAGAGAGTGGCCTAATATCTGCTCTAGAAAATATGAAACTTTTAAACGAAAAAACCCAATATCATGAAAACGAACCTCAATAAATCCTGGATACAGAGATAGAGATTTTATGGATGCTTTCGATACGCAAAAAGAGAACAATCAAATTTAATCATCCGACAATTGTGATTAAAGACCAGAATATGTTTTTTTGGTTGACATAGCAGTTCCTGCAGACACTCATGTATCTGTGAAGATATTATAAAACAATCAAAGTAAAAAGAACTTGAAGTGGCAATCTAAAAAGTGTGGAATATGAGGACACCAACAACTCCAGTTGTAGATGTAGCCGTCGCTTTCATGTGAAACGGTTCGGTTGAACGCATTGAGGTTTTATCCAGTGATACTTGATTTAAAGAAATAAAAAAAATATATTCATAAGAACAGCTTACACCTTACAAAGGGTTTTATCTATGTAAATCGTGTGTAAACTTAGGTTATATTTTTCATTTTTTTTTTTTTTCGTTTTTACAAAAAAATACAAGAAAAGTGCCATGATGCCATTTCTGACCTTCCTTCTGGCTGGGACTCGGAAGCAAATGTGTATACAAAAGAAATCAGAAGAAAAAATAATAATATTATTAATATTAATAATAATAAGAAGAAGACCAACAATAACAATAATAATAATGTCATCAATAATAATAAGTATATTCATATCAATAAGATTGATAAAGTTATTAATAATAATAACAGTTTTATAATAATAATAATAATAATAATAATATATATATATATATATATATATATATATATATATATATATATATATACTAAAATTATCAGAGTAAAATATCATAAAGCCATTTCAGACTATAGGTCTTTGGATGGAGCACGGATGGAAATGTATAGAACAGAAATTTAAGAAAATACTACTACTACTACTACTACTACTACTACTACTAATAATAATAATAATAATAATAATAATAATAAGAAGAAGAAGAAGAAGAAGAAGAAGAAACTGGAATACATCAATCCGAACATACTGGTGGAAGATGAAATAGAAACGAAAGAGTTAATCCTTGATCGCTTTTCTCATTCTGATACGAGGATAGAACAAAAAGGAAAAGAGAAACTAATCAACTATGTTTCATTAAAGTTTGAACTCGTAAAGATTTGGAAGTTGATTAATGTCGCAATCATCTCAGTTGACATTCTCAGATTGGTACAGTGACTGGCAAAATAGAGTAAATGAAGAAAGAAAATTCGAATTAATTGCCCAGTGGAACTTTACAGAAAGATTCCTCTTAGGAACACACGGCTGCTGATGAGGCCAGATCTCAATGCATTACTTACCAGTTATAAAATCTTATCTGAGAACATACTAGTAATAATAATGATAGTGATTAAAGCCGCAGAAAAATATTTTCTGATCGATTCGGAAGGGCTGTCAAAGAAAATATATGTGATGTATACTTAAATAAAACGTAAAAGTGTCTGAGCTTGGCTAGAAGAGATGGATTCATGATTTGGTTGGTTGTGTTTTAGGAATATCAACCTCAATGGGTTATTTAATGCCAACAAGTGTTTAATTGCCGGCAATTATTTTTCCAAAAATGTATTGCTGGTAATAATATATTTTTGATAATATTTTAGCAAAATATGTAAAACCTATCTATACACTTTTACAGTGTTGCGACCTCTGGGTATAAACATAGCTGGCACCCAAACAGGTGATACCACGCTGCTTCAGGGTGGACTATGGAGCAGCAGCAATTAAGAGTTGGCACCATGATTCTCAAAATCACCTGGTCAGAGGCTTTGCTACCGGATGTAGTTTATCGTCTTACCCTGGATGCCACATTGCAAGGACTTATCCCTCTGCAAATATGCATTTTGTGTATTCTGAAACCATAGCTGTCAGAGGGTTAGTAGATTCATACGTTTCCGAAGAGCATTTGCTGGTAATAGAATGACAGACCCAGTGGGCATGCGATTAACAACTTCGAGCCGTATCTATTAAAACGCTTGCACATCCAATCTTGCAGAACCTGCTATTCTGAAACAGTTATGAGGAACGACGTTGCTAAACTTCGATGATTTTACGGGAAACGTTGTTTAAACGTGATATGGCATTAAACCATGTATTTTTGAAGTCTAAAGACATTCATGTTCCTATTAATAAAATAACTCGTTGGGCTCATATTTACGCTTATCTTATTAGATGGTCTGATTTAATATATGATTATCGATTTCTTCAAACTCCGAGGAATTATCTTTTTCAATTGTAGCAAGGATTGTGGTTGTATTATTTGCATGTGACGTGATCTAACTTGAATAATCTATACATTCCACACGGCGATATATCAATGACATATTTTGAAAGAACTTTTTCCTATATATGATTAATCTGCTAAATTAAATGAGTGACGACTCCCCCCATTGGCTTCATTAGAGGTGCGGATAATCCAGAGATATTTTTTTTTCCATTTCAATCTGCAACCAAGCACACATGCAGTATTTCTCTGTGACGATGGATCAATGCGAAACTTCGAATGTAATGATGTATCATACGTCTCTGACTTGAAACCGAATAAGATATTGCGAACGGCATCCGAACAGGGCCAATATAATGAGTGCATTGTGCTACGAAGAAATCTATATTACTCTTGTACCGTGCGAGTATATGTAGATGCGCCTACATCCACATAATTTATTGTGTCTTGCCTTCTATCAAGGCGCCAATCGATTGATTCACTGTCACATGCATCTTTCTAACAATCTATGCCGTTCTGTAGGTATTATTATCGATATGTATATGCCGGTAAATGTATGTAAAATTTGATCGATAAATCGATAGATCGATTGATCATCCTATTTTTGGTTCGCCGCGTCTATCAACCTATGCGTCCGTCATTCAGACAACCTATTTAATTATTCGATTTTAACTTTGCAGCATATCTGAATCTACCCTTCCAGTTTTGCATTTATTTATAATATCATGGATCTATCTATCTATCTATCTATCTATCTATCTATCTATCTATCTACCTATCTATCTATCTATCTATCTATATCTACATATATATACATATTAATTAATTCATATAAATATATATATATATATATATATATATATATATATATATATATATATTGTAAAAATAACATCTGATCTAACGGAAATAATAATAATAATAATAATATATATATATATATATATATATATATGTAAAAATAACATCTGATCTAACGGAAATAATTATATATATATATATATATCTATGCATGCACAGACATACACACACACACATACATATATATATATATATATATATATATATATATATAGTATTCTCTGACGATCCGCGTAGGTGAAACCTGGCTTTTTAGGTTTAATTAGCTTCACTCTGCTTAGCGTATTGAGCAATTAACTTTTTACTTACTCTTATCAGTTTTTTTTTCTTTGAACTGTGAACTTGGATGCTAGACGATTGTCCTCGGCTGACGTAAATGTTCTCTGTCCTTTCTTTTTTGTAACTTTTTTCCATGGGTATTTGTCTGTTTATGTACACATCAATGCATCTAAATCTTCTGGAACGGTTATAATTTGTTATATCTATAAGATTATCACTATATATATATATATATATATATATATATATATATATATATATATATATATATATATATATATACGTATACATGTCTCTAAACATAACACTTGATCAAACGGAAATAATTTGACATTGCCACAGATCAATTTTATTCCACAATGAAGTAACCTGAATTAAGAAATAAAAAAGACGGCTTCGATGTACCACAAGGATCTTTTGATGGCGTTGAGGTTTCGGAGTTAATAGACTTTTATATCTTTATGAAATTAACAAAAATTGTACATATAAACAACTACGGTCTTTATAGGGATGCCGGTGTTATGATAGCGACAGACAATAGAAGAACAAATGAAAATATATGAAAAACGCTATTGAAATTCTTGAATAGCCTCGGCTTTGAAATAGAAGTCGAAATGAAAGAAAGAATTGTCAGCTATCTGGTAGTAGAATTAACTCTGCAAGATTAAAATTAGATCTAACTACACTGTGAATATAATAAACAACATCATTGAAGGAATAGAATCCAGGTAATCCAGAAACTTTTCTTGTAAAATAATTTACTACATCAATTCGGTCAAGAAGGACTTTCTCTTTCTGAAGGTTTTTTTCATATATTTGTTATATAGGTATAAAGTGTCGCTACCGACACTTGAGTTTGAATATAGATCGCCAGTGAGTTAACATAAGCGACCCCATTATTGAATTAAGTGGATCACGTGACCACATAGGAAACGCATAAGTAGAGAGAGACTTGGCGTCTAAGTGATCCCTATATTCTAGTCTAGATGTAGCGTTCCTTTTTTACCGACCGTTTACCGGTAATTCTTTCTTTCAGCAGAAATTTCTGTCAGCCTGAACGATTGTTTCTTGTGTCTACGTCAAGGAACATCTCCCTCTGGCCAGAGAGTCCTCTCTCGAATCGCCTGACCAGTCATACATGTGTCCCCGCTCTCACCCCTTCACTGTCGAAAATCCTAAATGTAGCCGTCTCTTCTACTCTAATAGCTTCATGTCTCGCACCTCTTGCCTGTGGAACTCCCTTCCCTTCTCCTGTTTCCCTGTGAGCTATAATCCCCAGCTATTCAAACGTAATGTCAATCGACATCTCCAGTTGGCTTAATCTATCCACAACCCTCATCCTTTCTTCTATCACTCCTATCTGATCTTGCTATTTCCTGTAACTCCTTACATCCTAGTGGCTTCCCGCCTTGCTTGGGGTTAAACGCATAAAAAAAAAATGTTACGATGAGTTGATTTTTTTAAAATTTTTTCTTACATTTTTATTACTGACTGTACTTTGGAAAAAAATTATTTTTTTCATTCTCACCTCATTTTACTTTGTTAATTTTCTGTAACCATTCCCCTCAAAATCTTTCTTTATTTTTACGTGTTTATTTCGTCTTGCTTTTTCATTTTTTCTTTATTTATTACGTGTTAATTTGTTTCTTGTTTTCCTTTTTAAATATATTTTAAGTCCGTATTTTATCGTTAATCGTTCTGTGTTAAATTTCACGTTTATTTTCTTTAATCTGACTTTGTTATTGTTTGTTTTTCGTTCGTTTTCTGGTCGGACTTGGTTTTAACAGCGCCCATATTGAAAATTTCTTAATTGGTTGATTTTTATTTTTGTAGCTTATCGTTGTTTTTTTTTTTTTTTGTTTTTTGTTATTGTTAACCGTTTATTTTTTCCGGTATCCCTGTATTAATAATTTTTTGCACTTGTAACCTTTCTTTTTGGTGTTTTAAATGTTATTTTAGGATTGTTACTTGTCTTATTTTTTTATATTTTTTTTTAATTTTTCACTTTTTATTGTATTATTTTACCCGCCCTATTGTTTTGTGTATTCTTTGTCGTCTGGTTACTTTTGTTTTCTCATTTTAACGATTATTGTTTAAGACCGTCTATTAATGCTTAATTGTATATTATTTAATTTTTCGCTTCATTCCAAATCGCCACTCCCCTTCTATTGACATATATATTAAAGAAAGGTAAAAAAAGACCCCGACTTCGATTTTTAAAATGGTCCGTAAAAATCTTTTTGGCACCAAAAAAAAAATCCACCCTATACGGATCATGAATATAAAAAGAGGAAGTTATAGAGAAACAGTGGTCGATGAGGAAAACATCCAAAAGCAGGAGGTTGTTGCAGAGAATTCCGGCGACATTATGGTAGCCGGAAAGGCACAGAATAATGAAAAACAGACGAAATCCGATTAAGTTATGGAGGCCGATAATGGTCAAAATTTACCAAATTCGAGAAATTCAGATAAAGAAGAGATATCTAAAGACGAAAATACAGCGGTCGGAGGGTCGCCATCATGCTGGACGTCTCCACCTAAGTGTTTGATCAACATCACGGAGTTCCTCGAGAAAGCCAAATGATACGCACATCCGGTGACAGCGTATGGACTTTTGGTCTATCCCGATGGAATTAGAGAGAATTGAAAAAAGAATTGTGTCAATTTTTGTGGTGGACAAGCGTTCACGCAAAATTTATCTCTCCACAAAAGACAATGTTATTAAGTCTTTGATTTCTCTGTGGATCAAACTCCAGGGTGTTTTCAAAAGTAAGGGTTACTTTATGTGGGTCGTACTGTTACCCACGCCTGCCGATAGCGAAGCCGCGACAAGGCGATAACTAATCACAAAAGACTTTAATCAGGTTACGGAATAAGAAGGCAGGCGAAGGCCCAGTATCAGTATTTGAGTTTCCTCCTCAGATCGTCGAGGAGCTTATCTGTCCAAATTTGAATAGACACTCAGTGCTGCCTCTGAAGATTTGACCGGGGGATGGCGTTTTGAAATCATGATAGACCGAATAGCTTTCATCTCCATCCACAAGTCTGGATGTATCGGGCCAGAAGATACCAATTATTGTCACCAGGCTTAAACCGACATGCTTGTGGTCAGACTGGTCACCTGTCCTCTTCTTGCAAAGAGAAGAAGGCCTCTGAGATTCTGGCCCCTGTCGACTCAAACCCCTTGCAACCGAGTCCCGCATGTAACAGGCATGCCAGCGATCAGAACCGGTGTGGTCAAACCACCGGTTGGGTCTGTCTCTTAGCCCCCATTCCCCAAAAAGCCTTTGCCCGCCGTTAGTGCGGTTGTGGAGAAGGAGGTGGGATATGGCATGTCGTTGGTAAGGTCAAAAGGAAGTTCGAGGCAGCGGGACCTTGTTCCATTTAAGTCTCCACGGCTAAAGACACGCACAACCCCAACCTCTCTAACAGTTCAAAGGGTGACTCTTCGGGCACTTATTCGGATAAATTGCGGCAACAACAGCTCAAATACGAGCCTTCTTTCGAGAAAAAGAAGATATTAAAATTGAAGGAATCATTAAAGCATCAACCTATAGCTCCAACCTTAGTTTTTCAAACAATATCCATGACACCTTCCAAACTGACATGTGTGAAAAAAAATTCTGCTCTTTCTAAATCCCCCTTAAAAACCCCGGCTCCGGCTGTAACTCCGATAGCTTCACCGTTGAAAACACCCATTAATTCGCCTCCAAAAACAGAAGCGCAAAAGCGTCAACGAAGTCCATCCTCGGACTCTTGAGAACCGATCATAGAGAAAAAAATCAAACAAAAATTAATTTTCAACAGAGGGGACGATGTATGTCGTGTAGCAAAACATCAGGCCGACAGAGCATTTTCCCAATTCCGCAAAACTAAACTTGAAAATACTGTTGAACTTAAAATAAATAAACGATTTACATATTAAAAAGCATAGACATTTTCGCATGGCTAAAAGGATTTTGACGGTGGTAACAGCGGGACATGACTCAGAAAACATCTAGGCAATGTTGCGAGAAGCCGACAGCGCATTCGATATTTACCAATCATTAGCATATTTTGACAACGAGAATGAAAAGTAATTGAATCAATCTGTTCAGGGAGGCTCCCATTTTTCGTTCACCCCGCCGTATATAGAGCTGTTAAGCTAACTTTCCCCCTGGACATAGGTGGCCTGTCTCCTGATGGCACCATCAAAAATGAAATTGGTACTGGCTCCATGAGAGAGGCCGTCGGTGTCCTATCCCCGGCCACGTTCAATCCAGGAGAGCAACCATAATTGGTTTTCACTATGCCTCTCTGGTAAGCAAGTATAAATGTTCGGGGCCTGTGGTCGGAGTCTCAAAGGGCGAGACTCGATCACGATCTTCAGCGCCTCGGGGTGGATGTTTGTTTTGTGCAGGAGACCCATTTTTTTTATCTCGCGTCTTCTATTCAGCATGTTTTGATGGACGCTCGTGGTGTATTTCCTGGCTGGTGAGCAAGTCTGTGGATGCGGCATGTGCTCTTGTCTTCGCAGATCCAGTGGGCATGATTTGCGTGCTGAATTTTAACATAAAAGATAGGGATCTTCGTCTCATTTGGAGTTTATGCGCCCAATGACAATGCGCAGCGGTCTGATTTGTTTCTGCAGATCGCGCTGTTTTTAATGACATCTCCTTCAGTATTTCTAGCGGGTGATTGGAATGCCGTCCTTGATCCCGATATAGATCATATAGGGCAAAAATCGGGCAGTAACATCCCGGATGTTAAGCCATTTCGGAACTTTATCGACAGGTTTGATCTCATTGATAAGTATCAAAATGATCACCCCCGGGAGGCGGTATGAACTTGGACTAGGGGTGGCAGCTCAGATTCGGTGGTGGGCGTAAGCTACATCGACCGAGTTCTAGTTAAGAGAGTCGACGTAGGGCTCGTAGATTGTCCAAGTTTCTATTGTATAGTTTACTCGCTTGTCCGGGTTCCAGTAAAATTAGATAAGACTAAGTTTATGATGGCTGGCTACTGGAAATCGAACTCATCATTATTTGGCGAGCAAGATTTCCGGGACCATCTTCTACTAATGCGACAGCGGGAATTGTCAGGGGGTGTTGTTGGGAATAAGTGGTGGGATTCTCTTAAATCTAAACTTAGGGATTTTGCTGCTGATTTTATTTGCTGACACAATCTAACAGGGTTAGCAGCGCAAAAGTCTTGTGAGGTAAATGTAGATCGGGCAATCAAATCCCGTGATAGTGGGGACGTAGCCTTAGCTAAGCTGGAGCTGGCCTCCTTGCTTATCATGAAGGATCAATCTATCTTAGTTAGGGCTAGGTTAAAAAGAATGTATTGCGAGGCTACGAACATGGCCGCTTCATTACGTGCAGAGGAAGCTCGTAGGGCATCTAGTCGGCATATCGCAAGCATCACATTGCCGGATAAGTGGACTGTGACTAAAGACGTGGGCATTTATGAGGCTTTCCGTGACTACATTCAGGAGCTGTTTACCAGGGATCCCTGTCTGAGCCCTGCTCAGTTTGATGCCTATTTAGCCGACTTTCCCCGCCACGAGGCTGCTGAAGCAGCTGGGTGCGAGGGTCCCATTACAAAGGCTGAGATCTGGTGTGCGCTGAAACAATTTGGCCTGGACAAGACTCTGGGATTATATGGTCTTCCTTACGAAATGTACTTGAGGCAATCGCCCATCATTGTCCCTTTTCTGACACTAATTTTCAACAACAGGTGTCTATACCTCAACGCTTCACCAGGGGTGTGATAAAGTTGCTTCACAAAAAAAAAAAAAAAAAAAAATCGGCCTTTGACGATGTTAATCACAGAGTTTAAGATTTTAGCCAAGGTCTTAGCTGGCCGTTTGCAGGCTGTCCTCTCTATTCTGATTGATCCCGAACTAACTTGTGCTGTGAAGGACAAGACTATTCAGGACAACCTTCATTTGGTACGCTTGATCATCGACCAAGTCGACAGTGATGCCGCGCTGATCAATATATATCAGTCCAAGGCTTTCGATAGGGCTGATCATAGATTTCTGGAGGCTGTTCTTTCGACCGCCGGTTTCGGGGCGGACTTTTGCACTTGGATCCGACTGCTGTAGACGTCCCCCTGGTCACTAGTAGAAGTGAATGGGGTATGATCGAAACCTTCCATTTTGTCTCGCTCCATTCGTCAAGGTTGTCCGCTGTCTCCATTGCTGTACGTTCTTGCGTTGGAACCTTTTCTGCGTAAGTTGAAGACAAAACCGGTCCTTCGCAGAATTTCCTTACCTGGTGCTACCAACTTGGAAGTCAGCAAGGAAATCAAAGTCTATGAAATGGTGACAGGGGCCAAGATCAACAGCGATTAGTCTGTTGGCTTGCGGTTGGGTTCGTGGAAGGGTTTCCTTCCGGGATCTCTCCTCTAGACGGACGGACGGGCCGGTCAAGATACTCGGCGTCTGGTTCGGTCCAGACCTCCTGTTGGAAATGAATTGGTCGGAGGTGCAGAGGAAGTCCGAGGTCGCAGTTTGTTCGCGGTCCCGGAGGAAAATTTCCTTGAAGTGGGTGGGCGGAAGAATGTGCCTGGCACATCTACCCCATTCTCCTTTACCGACTGTCAATGATTCCACTCCCGTCTGACACTTTATTGGCGTTTGTAAGGCTCTTGTTCACCTTCTTGTGCGGGAGAGCCGCCATGGTTAGTCACGAGATCTGTTACCTTCATCCTCTTGATGGCGGTCTAGGGTTGCCTTGCGTTGAGTGTGGTCGCCATACGCTTCGCATTACTTATCTAGACCGGGTGTGTATGCAATTGATTGAAAACGGTGAATTCTGGAAGGAAGACGCTCTTAGAAAATTTCCATCCTTAAGAAGTGTGTGATCGTGTGAGGAAGAGGCCGACCGTTCACCAACTCACTAACTCTGAGGCATCACTCACCTGGCTGATGATTCGACGGGGGCATATGGGTCGCCAAAAGACTTCGTTCTGCGGTTTTGGCAAATTCGCCAAACTGCGTTCGCTGCATTGGGGAGATGGAGACCCCTTTTTCATTGTAGTATCGTAGCTCCGTTGTGCAAGTGATTTGAAGACAGCTTGGTTCGCATGCTCCACGGAGAGTTCTTTGTCCTCGAAGCCATTTACGTCTGTAGCAATATAGTACCGCCGTTGACTAAGGCTGAACACTATGTGTTCCTTTGCTTACTGGGAGTTATGCGAGTCGTGATATGGACGACGTGACAGAAGGAATTTCATGGGGCCGAGAAGTTTACCTCTTCCTAACTGATCCTGTTCTTTAAGCATCAGCTTAAAGTCAGGATCAGGACGGAAAGGAGGCGACTCCATCCATTGGAATTTGGTGATAGGTGGGTGAATCTTGTGCATCTCTGCAGAGTGAAAGCTGCTGACTTAGAGTGGCATTTTGATGCCAGTTATGAGGATATAGCTTTTACTGGGTTGAACAATGGCAAACCCCCCTTAATAGTTTAGTGTAAGTCGTTTTTTTTGTTTTAGTTTTTTTTTTCTCTTAAGTACGCTTAGCTAGGGTGTGTCTGCTCATTGGCCCCTCTTATTGTTGTCCCTATTTATTTCTTTTCGTTTAATTCCCCATCCCTCCCACCTTTAGGTCGATAGTGATATCAATTCTCTGGTGGGTGCGGACCGTCTTTCGTTTCGGGTGTGACTTTCGTAACTATTTTTATGTTTGAATGAGTGTGTGTTTGAGTGAGTGATTGGGATGTATGGATGCTTTGTATTTTTAATGCCCTGCGTTGATTTCGTTCCGTGAACTTATGTTACTGCTGCAGTTAGGGCTTGTGAGGGTTTTTATTAGTAACAAAATTTTGTTTAGTTTCTTGTATATAATTTTGGACACATTTGTAAATATTCATTGTTTTGTTTTATTTTTTTTTAGATTTTTAATTGTTATTTTATTCCCCGCCCCCACAGACAAAAAATGTATATATGGGGACTAGTTAGGTATTATGGTGTATGAGGTAAGAATGGTAAGTAAGAATGTGTTGTTTTGGTGAAAGGAATATTGTCAGTATGTTTGGGTCAGTGTTTGCTGCTAGCTAAATTTAAATATTAAGAGAGAAGAAGACCATCTTTTGCCCATTCCACATTTTCGGCCTTATGCCACATTTGTACATGTTTTACAATAAATATTATCGCTATTTCTAATCTATCTTCTATACTATTGTCCTTAGTCTATCTTCTAGTACTATACGGACCGCTATTCTCTACTCCATTCACTATATTAGTTTTCAATACGGATTATTATTCGAGCGAGTATTGCACTGTTAGTGCAAGATTATTCGAAAGTGTCTGAGACCAGGATTGTTCAACGGCGTACTACAGTTGTATCTGCGATTACAATGTCTCAAGTACAACGAGCAAGACGAAAGTAACAGCCGGGTATACGTAGTTATCACAAAAGTTGCAACGAGAATTCGTTGATATCACAACAATATTCAATATGACTTCTACAAACACTGCTACTAACGAGAATAATATTAAATAATTTAACCCATTGCTAAGAAAAGATTCTTGACATTGATCGCATTTTGCCTAATCTAACCTGCTGTTTAATTATAAACTGATAGCAAAAATGGTTTCTAAAATAAACTTTGGATGTCTTGCTCTAATGCATTAGTTTGCATATCCTAACTGAGTAGGCATTAATTAAAACAGAGAATGCCTGTGATTCAGAGGATTATTCTAAATATTTGGACTATAGTGTAGGATATCTTTTACTTCCTTTTAC
>CAHIKZ030004302.1:1792500-1847500 GCA_903632075.3 Acanthosepion pharaonis | reverse complement strand
CAAATGCCTAGGAATTAATGAAGGAGACGGAATACAACATTAAGTTATACAAAAAAAAACGATCTGAAACGAATACTATAGGACAGTGCGTTTGATACTAGAAAGAGAACTTCATTGGACCAATAAAATGAAGTATAACAACACATTAGCTATACCCGTAGTAACATACAGATTCAACATTCTTAAATGGAAGTGTAATGATATTAAATGTCTGGACGCCAAGATTAGAAAAATACTTACCCAAATAAGGATTCACTAGACGAAATCAAATTTTAGTAGGATGTACTTACCAAGAGCTTTAGGAGGCCGAATTCTAATCCAACTTGAACTAACTCTAAGAAATACAATAGGATTGAACTTATACCTAACTAAAACTATTGAGCCTTGTCTACAAATATTAAAACACTAAATACACTCCATCAACAATGAAGCTGCACTTTTCCAGAAACAGCTTACTATACTTGAAACCCTAACAACAAAAAACGAAGCGAGTGCCATTTACAACAAACGAGTAAAACAGAGAAAAAACTTGGCCAAATGAAATGACAAAGAAAAACCTAGGAGAACAAGACTTTGTATGGCAAATATCTAAGCTGAAAGAGAAAGTAGATGTGGACCAACAGAAAACCCCATCAATGTCTTAGGTGCACCGGTTTGAAAGTTGAAACAGAAGGCCTAATTATTGCAGCTCAGGACGAAAACCTACCGAAAAAATCTTTTCACTATCACATGATGAAATATGGAAGTAACCAGAAATGCTGGATCTGCGGAAAGTATGATGAAACTGACGACCACTGAGAGATGGTACGAGCACATACCAGATACATGTAACCAACATAACGATATAACTCTCTTCAGGGGAATGCCAATTGAAACTGTCAGGGAAATAAAAGCCAACACACCGGTCATTATCATAAAAGACAAGGAATTCAGGAATTGTATTCTTAGTGATTATCATTCTTAATCATTGTTTTGCCGACCATTTGCACATGTTTAGTTACGTAAGCTATTCGATGCTCTCCTCTGTCTTTCTTAAATTCAATGGATCCTGTTCGTATCAAGTCCATGTGCCCCATGATGCATGCTAGAAATATAAATACCTTTTCTGATTGTAAGGGACGATTTTATTTCCATTTCCCTTAAAACTTTATCTTTCCTCAAATGTTTTGTCCATGGTATTTTCAGCATCTCTCGATAGAAACACTTTTCATTTACCCCAGATCTCTTCTCTATCTTTGATAAGGTTCTCCAGAATTCAGGGCCATATAGAAGGATATATTGTATAACACTTCCGTACTCTTTATTTTCTTTTTAACGAAATCTTCAAGTTTCTTAATACTATACTGAGCATCTGAAAGGCAGCATTCCTTATTCCAAATTACCTTCGGATATCCGTTTCATATTTTCCGACTTCTGGAAAAAAACTCTTCGTAGATATTTAATTTTTTGTGTTGTTTGAATTTGGTATCTCCGATTTGTAATTCGTATCTTAGGCTGTTGTTTTTGCTGAAACACATACATTTTTCATTCTGACGAGGTGTCGTCCTTTCTTCTTGCTTGCCGTTAGTACCTTCTCTAGGTGTCGCTTTTATTTGCTTTCCGTATCTGCTATTAATAGTTTCATCTTCATATCTAGATTTGTTAAGATTGTCGCCACCAATAATGAATCCTGAATCTCTCAGGATTGGCTCACTGAAATTGCTGAAGAAGTCCACTTTAAGACAGTTGTATATCTCATTACGCTTTTAATTTTTGTATATTTACTGAATTCATTTTCTATCCATATGCAGGTGGACTTTTTGCAGCATAAGATCAGGATTGTCCTAAGAATTTGCTAAAATCAGTCAAGCTTTCTTAGGATTTCAAATAGTTCTTTGTGTTTTACGTTGTCAAACGTTTGTTTAATCTGTAAAACAAATGCATATATCCTTCTTCATATGTATATCTTTCCATTACCATACTGAGCATAAATATCGTATTCCTAGTTCCAGTGTTATCAAAATCGCACTGTTCTTGTATTAAGAAGGCACAATAATTCTGTTCATCAGATTTCTGCTGATAATCTTTTTTATGCGACTAATTGTTATGGGACCTTACCCATAATAACATAATGGGCTATTCCATACGTGTTAAATACTGCGCCTCAAGAGGAAGCACGGAGTCCCGTCTGAAGTCTAGAGTTCAGTCTGAAGTCTGGAGTGAAGTCCGTCAGGAGTCTGTCAGTCAGTCAGAACGAGCGAGCGAGTCAGTCAGTCAGTCGAGTCAGAGGCAGTCCGAAACAGAGTCGCGTTCAGACAATTACTACTAAACCTGATTGTTCGTATTAACACTTTCTACTTATCTGTATATATTCCTGTTTGTAATATATCTGTGTTATTCCATATCCGTTTATTGGTTCTACCTTGGACTATCACCGTGGTACAAGGAACCGGACCATAACACTAATTAAGCAAATTTTCCTTTGGAGATTTACTTCGTTTGCACATTTTTCTTTTGCTTTCTACGAGAGAAAAACGATAGGTTTCTAAAATCTTCACCACACCGGATCACTGTTCTACAAATATAGATTACCTTTCAGTTCAGATTATCAATTTACTGTCAGTTCCGTTTCGATTACAAACCCAAGTCAGGAAACAAGGGCAAAACGAATTACAGTATTGCTACTGCTGTTCTGAACAAAAATATGATAGTAGAAATAACTAAAGGAGCCATTGTTAAAACGGTTCCGGAAATCCTCCTGGCTAAGATCATTACCCACTAAGTTACCAAAACGCGTAAATTCTAAATGTCTACATTGGTTTCGTCTTCGCATCGCCGAAGGTGTCAGAAGACATTATGAGAATTTGAGAGAGGGGAATGTTTTCTCATCCAAGACAGCCTCAGCATGTTTCTTTTCGTACAACCAGTTCAATAATAGAATCCACCAAAAGGAAACGGTATGTGGCTTCTTCTCATCGTATATAATAATAAATTCATTGTCCTTTAAGAAATAACAAAGTGAAAACTCTAGTAGAACAAGAAGTTATGTGTTTGTTCAGAACTTAAGAAGGTAACTGAAAGAAAGCATATGCATAAGCATACCTAAGAAATATAGGAATTCAAATGAAATAATTTGATTGGTGACACAACAAAAGTATTCACCATATACATTTTAATATAAAAAAATCTGCCTCGTCAGTCATGTTTCGAAAGATACATGATCGCCTAAGCGTGTATCCCGCATGGCACATAACTGACTGAATAGAGCCTCTAATCAATTCTAAATTGCTTAAGTAACTCACATTGCAAGATTTTCTTTCGGATTAGCAAGATGGCTTTCGCTTCTCTAGATCAACACTTGATGTATTAACGATTATTCATGAATGTTTTGGTCATGTTTTAAATAAGAATGGTTAAGCTCGGTCTGTTGCTTTAGATTTCACCAACGCATCTGACAGTGTTTTACATTCTGGTCTTCTTCAGAAATTGAAAGTTTTTGGTATTTATGGACGAAATTGTTAATTGATTTAGTGATTCTTATCAAACTGCGAATTGAGAGTTGTCTTGAGTGTTCCACTCTTCTAGAAGCACGAAAGTGGAAGCAAATGTGGCGTAGTGGGAGCATGTTAGCGTAGTGGTTAGCGGTTTGGATTGAGCCGAGCTCGAATTCCGGTCGAGTTCATTGCATCCATTTGCGTTTTGATACCCTTGGGAAAACTATGAATCCATCTCTTCTCCCCACATCTATTGGTAAAATAAAAAGAACAGACTGGGTCTTATAGCCTTAAGTGGCAACTAGTCTAGGAGAATGAAACTCTGGATTTAAACCGGATCGTACTATGATAAAGTGTGTATATATGCGGCTGGAGCCAGCTTGGGGAGCCAAACTCTCACTGTTACCGCTACTACAAGGTTGTACTTCCGAATGAATACGACCTCTAATACGCTTCACCAGCCTTTGTTCGGATGCAGCGGGTTTGTTTGAGGGAACCGGCTCAACCATCCGGGTGAATACCGCAACAGATACTCTTCTAGATCTTTTTTTGCATTAATGCAGAATCCTCTCGAGACGCTGTTTGCCATTTTCATCAACGGCATTCCTGAGGGCATCAGTTCGCAAATTGGTACCTATTCTGATGATAAAACTATTTAAAATTTTCTTAATACTAAGTCTGATCGGTTCTATTAAGTCAAATTAGAAGCTGATCTCAAAAATAGCCTACAATCTCTTGCAATTGGGGCAAGAAAAGCATGTTAATTTTAGTACCTCCAAAGCGAAATTGTCCGTTATTAACCGTCTGATTTGAAATCTTTCTGAATTCCATCAGTATTTCTGATTATAACCTCCAGGAGATTGACGTTATCCCTTCTCAGTTTAACGTTTTCCGAAAACATGAAGTGGAAATATTATATTGAATCATTTGTTAGATCTTCTACTAAGAAAATTGGTACACTGTGTTGCGTTAGACAATTTTTCTTGCCCCAGTCTTTCTTACATATTTATAAGTTTACAATTCGGCCATGCTTGAATATTTCGGCCACATATGGTGTGGTGCTCCTTCTATATATTTAGAGGTCATTGATAGTATCCAAAGAAAAATATGAAATTTTAATGTTCCTGTCCGTGAATCTTAGCCTCAGTCACTTACCGACGTAATGTAGCTTCCCTGTGTGTGTGTCTTTTTTTGTTGTTTTTTTTTTTTGTTTTTTTTTATAAAAACATTCATAGTAACTGCTCTGATTAACTTTTCCCTATACTAAATATTTATGAATTTAAGCGTCGTAGTAGATTGGAAACAAGGTCTCATCATTTTAGAATTGAAATGGCTAAATTTAAACGTAGGTTCCATGCTACCAGCTTTTTACATACACTTCCTCGTGTTTGATTTTTCAAAATTCAAACGAAATGTCCGTCGTTATCTTCTGACTTCCTATTATCTATTTCTTTATTTCCCATTGAAATTTTTTTTAGTTAAATTCCATAATATATTGAGGGGATTTTCACTGTAAAAAAAAACATTTCTACCTGAAAATCTTGTAAAATCTGTGAAAATGTGAATAATATACACAGACAACAGCACATATTCTTTATATATATATATATATATATATATATATATATATATATATATATATATATATATATATATATATATATATATATATGGGGGAAACATTACTTTATCTGAAAACCAGCATCTACTAACTCAAAAAAGATTTGCCTTTAGACAAACTTTCTAACATGCTTGTATTATGCAGAAACAAAGGAAGCCACAACTTTGATTTTACCAGTGCCACCCTAATTAAAGAAAGAACATATTTATTTCATGGGTAATCCTTTGAAAGCTTAATAACTTTATTACAACTATAAATACACGCTGAAAAAAATGACATTATATCACCATTCTTTTTTGAATCGAAAGAAACTGAATTTTAAAGAATCTCTATGATGTCGATCTAATACAAACAATACGTACATAAAACAGTTCCATATTAATAGAACACTGCAACACTATCCCGACGGACCACACAAAAGTGAAACATTTAGGAATAGAGAGACACACATACGCAATTACCAATAAACATTACCATCAGATGCCTGGTTAAACATATATTTTTACAAACTTACATACATATAGAATTATCTACGGTTTTAATGTACATGTTACATAATTGACCAATGGAAAACGACACAAACAAAATTGAACTTAGCAATGTTCTGTCTTTTGCCTGTGTTCTCTCAAACTCTAAGGACGTTTTAATAAAAGAAAACATGTTTGTTGTAACCTAGGATAAGTTACTGAATGAGGAATAACCCAAACGGTGGTCGGAAATAAAATGGTAATCTTTATAACATCAAGCAAATACAATGTATGCCAGCAGTGTGAAGTAGATGGACTACTTAGACAGCATATTAATCCCACTTACAATAGGTTCCAACTTATTTCTGAGAATTGAAGCATACCAGTAACTGTTTACAGGCACGGTATATAACAATGTTAGATTGATAAACGTAATCATAATATAGGTTTCCAATCCGTATTTGTTCTACATTTTCTCATTAATTCTCTCTCTCGCTCTTACACACACACACACACACACACACACATATATATATATATATATATATATATATATATATATATATATATATATATATATATATAATACACAATATATATAATGCACAATATATCTAAGGTGATCGTATAGTAAATATGCAGCATAGTTCATTCGAATGCATTATTTATATCAGTATTATGGATTTCAAATAAGCAATGTTCTTCAATAAAAGCACTTAATACTATTCAATTAGAGTTAGTAATCGCTTAAAGGCTATTTCAGATTTCACTGTATACAGACTTATATATGCGTTCACTGTCAAGTTAGATATATCGCTCAAACCCGAAGTTAAGCATCTTAGTCTTACGATGCAAATATTTTGTTTCATAATATTTTTTCCTGTATTGTTAGCCTTTACTATACAAATAGAAGAGAATCTTAGACGGAGCTAAATTTATAACTTAACAGGAGCAATTATAGAGTATAGGAAAGTTAATAATAAAAAAACAATAGAAAATGTAATATATATATATATATACACGGCAATTGAAAAGTAATTTCCTTTTTCCAAATACTTATAATTTAATTATCAGCTATAATTTTAACACGAAACGGACATCAGTAGAAAGCGTTAAGCATGAGTTTTTATTTAAATTTCGATATGGGCACCAGAGTTCGTTACCAGCTTCTTGAGCCGCCCAGGAATCGCGTCAATTTGATTTCACCAGGAACTTTGTCGTATGGAAGACAAAAATTCTTATATTCGTCCTTCAAGTTCTTCCAAATTCTTTATTTCGTATAGCAGACGCGCTCCATTAACCAAAGAAAAAAATCACAGGACTCCTGCCTGTCCAATCGTACATAAAATAGGGTGTTACTTTTCAATCACCCTGCATATATATATATATATATATAGATGGATAGAGAGAGAGAGAGAGAGACAGAGAAAGAAAGAGAGAGAGATAAATTGTGGTATCGGAAAAGCAATGAATGGGACCGACGATTAATTTCACTTTAATCATAATATTAGATCCATTGATGAAATGTCTCATCCTTTCCCTATTGATAGTGAAAACAATGAGAATTCTGTATGTTGAGATCCAAAATGTTTTAATTGAATGCCCCACACTCCCTATCGCCTGTATAGACTGACTATATCAACAGCTATAGATAGTGAGCACAGTACTGGGGGCTTGCTTCGGGAATTACTATCCTGCCACCCGATTCCCTGTCTTTTAGTTGTGTATTCTCTTGGACAATACACCTCTCTTCTTTCATCTACACGTGCGTTGCTGCTTCTTCACTCGAGTACCACCTTTGTCTGTTACCTTTTTTAAGGATACAACACAAAATAAATATTAGTATTTCTTTATTTAATGTATATTCTTATTTTGGGGTTTTGCGCGATTTTGTTTTTAAAATCAACTGGAATGCTCCTACAAAAATGCTTTCAAATAAAATTGTAAGTTTTCTCACAAACTATTTCTTCAAATTATTGGCATATTTTTTATGCTTCTTTTTAAAAATTAAATAAAGTCCAATTATATGTAAATAAAAAAAAAATACTCTTTCACATCCTTATATATCATTGCGTGTTATCGTATATTTTTGAAAACGTTTTAAGTGACTTTTTAAATATTTTTACAATGTTATCTCGTTATGAACATATATTGCACTGACAATTTCTACCGAAGGGAATTATGGCGCTGCGTCGTTAGAAATTTTGATTTCAAGTCTCCTGTTATAAACGTCAATCTGACTACTTGGCAAAAATACGACGGGTGTAAGAAGGGTATATGACCTTTTAGATTGTAGTACTTTAAATTATACTTGTTATTTTCCAATCTGTCTTAGCTATTACGTATAAATAATATGGACAATATTTTCTACTAAGTATTTTTAAAAAAAGCTTTCCAGTTAATGAATAGTAGCACCATACACTTTTTTATTATTATTTGTTTGATGCATTAATCTGAAGCCAATAAGAACTTTTACTTTCTGTTATGAAAGTTTATTGACGCAGAAAAGGTTCAATAGGTTGGAATAAATTATCATTATTTTAAATTTATTATTTGAATGTTGGTAGAGCGCCCAAAATCATGGGACAAATTTTTCATCGTTCTTAAAGCTTCTATGGGATAATGAAATCCTGAATTAAGCTAGTAATCATTTTCCTATTTTTCTGAGTGAAAGAGGTAGAATTACCGTTCAAATTGAAAGAGCAGAATAAAAAAAATGTACAAACATGCTTAAAAATAGATTATTCCAGCTTGTACATTGGATATAGAAGACGATAATATGATATAATATACTAGGCGGGCATCTCCAAAATGATATAATTTAAAACCTACAGCAATACAACCAATAACCACCTCCCGTGTAGTCATCTAGCTTAATAAGTTAAGAGTCGCTACTTTTGTATTGAGCCTGGCGTGTGCGCGAGGTGGGTGACGTCTGAATGTGTATCTATCTATCTATCTATCTATCTATATATATATATATATATATATATATATATATATATATATATATATATATATATATATATATATATATATATATATATATAGCATATGTATTGAGCCTGGCGTGTGCGAGGTGGGTGACGTCTGAATGTGTATCTATCTATCTATCTATCTATCTATCTATGTATATATATATATATATATATATATATATATAACGACTTGTTCATCTAAACAAACGTATATATATATATATATATATATATATATATATATATATATATAAGTAACAAATCCGTTGGTGTATAATCCAAGTGGATCCTAGTGATATGAAATATTAAACCTGATCAACAAAAAGAGCTTACAAAAAAACGCCCCAAAGGGCTCTGTTATAGTTATTTGTAAATTTAAAATTCATCCATTTTAATGGAATCTTTTGCAAGACCAGCATTTCACTATGAGGTTGCTCACCGAAAAATGGTCAGTCAGTGATGTGTCATGCGTGATATACGCTTAGTCGATCATGTATCTATCGAGGCAGATTTTTTCTCGCAGTCGTTTGCCATTTCATTTTCATAGACCAATTGCCATCCAGGGCTATAGAATCTGTATACTATTTACCCATAGCTTTGGCGTGAGGAGAAGAGGAGGATTAGCACCTAAGTGAAAGTGAAGAACACGAATAGATTCGAAGGCGGCTCTCCGATTCCTCAATCCAAGCCTCTATCCATTATTACACGTGCCTCTGTGATAGAACATGGTAGAAATGTTGAATAGGAATAATGTATCTTAAACGCTGTTTAATATTTTGTTGCTATATTCGTAATAAATTATGTTGAGTGATTTTTGGCCACTTTAATATAGACAGACATTTTTAACTAGCATCATGGCCCGGCGTTGCCCGTCCTTGATTAAAAAAAATCCTACGACTCATACAACAATCGCTATCACTTGACTTAAAATATTTTTGCCCTTCCTTGCCTTTGAAGGAGTGCCCTTTGCGTGCTGATGTTGCTACATGACTTACTTATTGCCTATTTCACACTGCGAATATTTTCTAAGCTCTATACTAAACATAAAACTTGTTACAAAAAATAACCAAACAAAATGAACACAAAATGATCAGCTTTAAAAAAGGACTCGTAACTGGAAAAACCGAATGAAAAAAGAATGTTAACAACAAATACTTTTCACACCAAACCCAGTTCTGCGGAATCAGAATCAACGTTGAGTTTAAGCAAGCGAATGAGCCAATTGGAGTAAAGTGCCATGCAGATTTAAATGTTTCCCACTTGTGACGAATGCATCTATCGATCTTCTTTTGCATGCTAGCATTCTAGTTAACATTCGTGTCAGTCAGCTGTTGGCTCTCACGTTGGCCAATAGAATCTTCCTGCCTATTCGTGGCAGCCAGCTATAGGCTCTGACTCTGGCAAGTAGAAAACTGCCGCAAACTACATGAAAACTGCCGTAGAAGCATGAAAAAATCGATTATTTCTACTATCGATGGGAGTTGGGAAATACAACGTCGGTCTTGGCACTTGGAGCATGTGCATGTAAATTTTGGTGTAAATCCGTCGAAAACTGCGGCCGGCATTCGTTACACACACACACACATTTATAGATAGAGATATTATTGAAACAATATAGGATTATAATGTTTTATAATTTATATGTAATTTTATTTTTTTTACACAATAACGAAAGAAAATGGCAATACAACAATGCAGCCTTTTTTAAATATGGAATTAACATCATTATAAAGTATCGGTTGTCCAGCTCGTTGCCTGTTCATACGCATTTACCTTATATTTTTTGAAGCAACAGTAATCTACATGAGTTTTAGCACCGAACAAACTAAAAAAGAAAGATCTAAGAAAATAAAATAAGACAAAATAAAGAAGGTACTGTTTTCTCTATAAACTTTTCTCGTCATGTGGTGTTATCACAATGGGCAACTTTTATACATTTCCCTTTAACTCACACCTGGGTGCCAATGTGAAGATTGATTCTCTTATCAGTCTTTCGTAAACAGCCGAGTAAATTTAGTAGCTTGAATCTTACAGATTTTTTTATTTATTGTGACTTGTAAAAAGTTATTTGTGAGACAGCTTCTCTTTACAGTTTGAAAGCAAGTGAAAAAAAATATGGTGTCCATGACCTCGCAACTTTTCATTCTCAGTATTAATACTGACACATTTATAGTGTGAAGGCCCGGATTATTATCATTTTTAACGCCTTGTTTTATAGCAGTATACTTGATACTGTGCAGTGTAATAGAGAGCTTGTCTGTTTGTCAGTCCTAAAGATATAGTCTTTATATTTCTATAGTTACCGATATCATATGTTTTCGATCACAAGCATTTCGTTTGTGGTTTTGTCTTTTTTCCAGAATAAGTGTCTTTCTTCCGATTCTTTTTACAGACATAAACGTCTCCGTTGGAATTTCTGTGAAAATGAAAAGTAAATTTTTCCGGAAGAATCCTCGTCACCTAGATAAAGCTCAAACACTAATACTAGTGTTTGAGCCTTTTATATTATATTCTTAATTCTTACCCTGTCCTGAACATAGAGTTTTACCTGTATTCTATCCTCTTTGGAATATATATATATATATATATATATATATATATATATATATATATATATATATATATATATATAAGTATATATACCCAAGTATAAATTGGTATATACAGAATAAATTCAATAACCAGCAAGTACTATTCTTAAAAGAGTGCTCAATACATAGTACAGCGAATATAATTATTTCTTCGCAAATTATAACATATATAGGTTTTAAAATCACTACAAAAATAGCCATTTTGTTTCAAGACCTCTGGTGTCTTATCAAGTGATGATGTCGAATGTAGAATAAAAGTTTCAACATCATCCCTTGATAAGACACCGGAGGTGTTGAAACAAAATCTTATTTTTTGTAGTGACTTTATAACATATTTATGTTATAATTTTCGAATATATATATATATATATATATATATATATATATATATATATATATATATATAATGAAAAAAAAAACAAAAATCATTTAAATATGTTTATTTCTTTTAGCAAAAAATAACCATTTTTGAAAGACAAGTTCCATCAAATTCTCATACAAGTAGTAGTTCTGCCATTCTTGTTTCAGTTCACGCCTAAAGTCATTAAATATATATATTTATTTTATATATTATTTACATCACGCAGCATTATTTGAAGATAATTTAATAAGGTAATGAAAGCGTTTTTACACCCAAATACAAGGCCCAAAATGCATTCAATGTTGAGGGTTACTGAATTAAGTGTATGGTATGTAAATAAAAAGAGAAATTAGAAAGGGAAGATTAGAAGTAAAAGGAAGATAGCTAATTATTAACTCTGAACATGGAAACAAAATCGTATAAACCATTCGTGAGTTTGTTCTGCAAATTATTTTTTGGGAAGAAGATGAGTAGAACTTCTTTCATACAAATGGAATATACGAATGGTTTCAGGATGCCTTGATTATTTATACTTTAACATTGTGTGTCTTAACGGTAAATGTCAGCAATGGTGGAACTAAAAAAATGGAGATGGTCTACTCGTTTCGCATGACAATATTGATAGAATGGTGATAAAATTGCAATGTTGCGTCACCGATAAACTCCGGGATAGCTAGTGGAAAACGATTCATCCCCTACAGTTGCTAAAGCTATGTAAATAGGTGTATGAAGGCAGGTGTTCCTAGATTTAGTCATCATAAATAAACCGTATTGTTAATAGGTTTGTAAAATTTGTTTTGAGCTATAAATTTAAGTAGTAAAGACTGCCGAACTCATGTCCAAAAATATGAAAGGGCTTTCATTCAAGATAAAATTTGGTCGTCAGAACCATAGAGAAAATAATCTTAGAAGTGTAGAGGGCTTCAGTATAGAAGTTCAATTGAAACACGTAGAAAGGCAGCTGCCGCAAAAATGATAATTGCATTGGGATAGACACATCATAAAAGCTAACGATCATTCGACTTTTATACTGCTTTGTACGAACTCAAGCAAAAAGAAGAAGAGTCAGTTAGAAGAAAATATACTGAGTGACGTTTAAAATCCTTCGCAGAGACCCAGATACTGGTTAGGTACTTAGGTGAGAAGTAACCTAAGAACACACCATGTCATAGGATTGATAATGATGATGGCGATGATTGTATGGTGATTGCCTTCAATAAGCCACTTCAAATTGGAATACGTTTTCAATTTATAAGCAAATTGTTAATATGCTCAATGTTATTAATATATAATGATAGAAATTTAATGTGTCACAAACTTATACATAGATACATCCACACGCACACGTATATATATATATATATATATATATTCGACCGTTACTGGCTATCCAAATAATTTGACTCTATGTAATATAATGCACAAAGGAAATTGAATGGCAAAGACGCCTGCAGTACAGTCATGATTAGCGAGTTAGTCTCATACACTGTCTTTATTTTATAGTATTATTCGAAAACCAAATGGAATATTAAACTGTAACCGAGTTAGTTTGGAAGTTTAATAGTCGTCGAATGAGTTCAATTCTTACTTGTTGTCCAACTATCAGATATCTATGATAGAATATTATAAAAGCAGTGGAAATATTAACTGGAGGACAGCATAAACAGATTTAGTTAGAACAATCTTAGTAGTGTTATACTTTAAATTCTCCCTCTTCATAATGATACAAGCATATATAAATTTGCAATAGGACGTTTCATAATAGGGGTGTTCCAATAACTTGGACTGATTTTGAATGTCACGTTTAAGCGTCCAATGATTTTTTTTTTCTTTCAGATTTTAGTGGATATTTGGGTGATATTATTTTTCACACATAATTGCCAGGACTTAAATAACAATCCAATAGAGAAATAAATCAATTTTCACCAAATAACACTGATTTATTTACGGCTGACTATGATACATTTGAATGAAACCCCCTTATATATAATCCGTCTTAATGAATCACCCTTTATTTAAACACGATATTTATTTCATATGTTGAATGTTTAACGTTATAATTTATATAGCGAGAAAAAAGTGAGTTGTTATTTTGCTATGTACGAAAGTTAGATGAACAAAAGTAATCTCAAGGCTTATATGAAGTGAAATAACTGTTAACATTTTAACAATTATTTTATCAATTCTGGGGATCGATGCTAGTAACAAACAATAATAGAATTCAATATTTTTAAAATACGTTCTTCGGCAGGTTGAATGAAAAGTTTAAATACATTATGGAGGATTTTAAGTGACGTAATTTAATGTATTTAAATGTCTTTAAAAGTTAAATTTGATTTTTTTTTTAGCAAATAAGGATTTAGAATGGAAAAACAATTATGTAGTACATATTTTGCATAACTTGAGGTTATGAATTTAACCGTCTTTTTTTAATTATGTAAAACTTTTATATACAGGTATGTTGGGTATGGAAAAGAGTAATTATTTCAGAAATTGAAATATTTGACAAAAAAAGATGAGTCGCAAATTAATACTTTGATAAGAGCGACTCATGAGAATTTTCCGTTAAAGTAAATTTCTTTTAATACGTGTGGCATTCTTTAGACCAAAGTTGCATTTCAGAAGTTGTTCTATAAAAAAAAATCTTTTTGTGTTCCTAGTTGTTTTTAAAAAAAAATGTTGAAATACTTGTTGCAAAATAAAACCGATACATTTGGATTAATAAATTACATCAGTGAAAAAAACACGTCGGCTAAGTTTCCTTTTGTCTTTGTTCACACATACACGCACACATACAATTTCTGCTGGGTCAATTTCGCTTTTAGGAAGGCTGCACTCAAGACATTAAGTTGTTGCTATGAATGATTCATTTGTCATCACATGTCAGAATTCGATCACGAAATGAATCATCCTAATTTCGCAGATGCGCAATCGAACACTGCAAACATTGAACTCTTTCAGTATTTCTGAGTTCAGGTAGAACCCTTTCATGAATGTCTACACCATGCATATTTTATTGAGATAGTCCGATATTACTGCTAAAAGATAATACCTATTATCTGAGACTGGGTGCATTGTGTTAGACTTGTGTTATCACTTTTGAATACCAATCGCAAATGGAGTCCTCTCGCAACTTGATCATCAAGACTCATATCCTTATGACATAACTTCAGAAATCAGCACTATATTTTCTCATCACAAGACAATCATTTAGCTCTTGCTCTGTTAATATTGGAAACAGTTTCATACGCATTGTTAAAAAGTGTGAATTCATGCAACAAAAAGTAAACACATCTCTTCTTTTTTTATGTTCCTGTTGGCGGTATGTAACATTTTACGTTAAATTCTGATAGACATAGATATAAAATTAACAAAGAAGAAAAATTTAATTATTAGGAATGTGTAGTATAGCACGTAAGTGAATATAATGGATTCGACTGGAATTCGAATCCATTACATTAACTTACGTAGTTATATCCTTGGGAAAGGTATAAATCCTCTTCTTCTCCCCCAGCTAAGGGTAAATAACAGACCGTGTTCTATAGTCTTGGATGGCAAATGGTCTATCGCAGAAAGAAATGCCAACCTAATGCGGGAAGAAAAAAATCTGCCTCGTCAGTCATGTACCGAAAGATACATTGTCGCCTACGTGTGTATCACACATGGCACATAACTGAGTAAAGAATTATGCCAAATAAATATAGGAAGATAACGTTTCTCCAACATTGCAAGTAGGAAGTCTCGATTTAATCCTAAAGGTTATAGCGACGGATTAAGGGGTCAGATCAGTAGTCAGCTTGGAAAATCCTGTTTTCGACTGAACTGAATTTAACGCATCATAAATAAAACAGTTGAATCCATTACATTCACGTACGTGCTAATACGTTTGGGAAAGGTATGAATCCTCCTCTTCTTCACAAGCTTTGGGTAAATAGCAGGACAGACCGTGTTCTATAGCTTTGGATGGCAAATGGTCTAGCGCAGAAAGAAATGACAAGCTACTGCGGGAAAAAATCTGCCTCGTCAGTCATGTATCTTTCGATACATGATCGCTACGTGTGTATCACGCATGACATAACTGAGTATAGATCTGATAAGCCATTATAATAATATATTAGAACAAAATTAAATTGTTTATTTTAAGATCGAATAATATTTTTTCCAAACAACCTATTACTAAGTTACTTTGAAAGCAATGAGTCTGCTCAACACTACCAAATATATGTCATTCAACCAAATCATAAACAATAATAATCCTGAACTTAAAACAATTCTTCACATATCTTCCCAGTGTTCTTTTCTAGTGCATTTCAAAGACTAACCTCACAGATGATTATGATTTGAAAGACATCTTATTGACATTTGCTTCTGTTATAATGACTGAAAGACTAGTATTACAATAGGGCCAATATTTATGCTACTTATTCGGTAATAATGATGTCAAGTACATATCGGTTGTATTTTAAGTATTTTCAAATGTAGTAGCATGTAATTTAACCCATGGGGAATGAAAGAATTTTGAAAGAAACTATTCAGTTTGGATGACGTCAAAGCACGAGATATTTCGACGAAAAATGCGTCATGTTCAACTGTCAACAATCATCTCAAATGAGATGGTGGAATTTTCAATGATGGAAAAATGTGTGCTCGTAAGATTTCACGTGTGAAAGAAACATAATATTTTACGACTGGTTTCTTGACCAGAAATGCAAACCATTCATATCTGCATCGCATTGTTATGGGTGGTGAAATATGCATTTTGAAAGTAAACAATAAACAAAAAGAAATCTGATTGTCACAAAATGAGAAACTAGTCGAAACAGCAAAATAAAGACGTACTTGATGGTGATATCTAATAGTGAGGGATTAAATATGAAAGTTTTCGTCAATTACGAGCAATTAAGACACTGATCTGGTAACTAGCACCACCATTACACACAGGCAGTACACAGAAATCATGCGACAAGCATTCATTCGTTGATCACCTCAAAACTAGCTTGCTGATCGGTCAATTCCGACCAATCAAATCGCCGGCACGCGAGGAATAATTTTCTCATGCACAAGCTTCAATGAGCCTACTACGTGATACACAGCCATATATAAACAATACACGAATAAGCTCCCTCGTGTTCTCTTCAGTCTCTCTTGCGTTTAAATCCTTGCTGCCAAAATGTAACCTTCAAGAACTCCCGTCTTGACCATGCAGTCAGACGTTAAAAAGACCATTACTAAATCACACAAGTACAACTCTTAACTTTTCTGAACTCTTACGAACTTCATCCAATACACAATTCCTTACATGCTAAAGGAACTTTATTCTTCTAAACTACAGTTTAATAATTACTTCATCTTTATGAGCTCCGGTACAAATATTTACAAATCTAAATTACATAACTCAGGCAAACCTTCAGTTTATATGCATGTACACCAAACACTAATAAATTCAATTTATTTGTATCGTTACGTTCTGTTTTGTATTTTATATTATGTGCTATTTTACGTCAGATATATATTGTATTCCTCCACGCCACATTGGATGGCAACCTGAAGAATCCAGTGTAATTCGCTAATGCAAATTGAATCAGCGCCTTTTGATAGTCAAAAGATTAATATCTGTTTGATCACCCAAATGACACTGAAATTTAATGTTTTTACGATGCAATTTAGACACTGAAGCACGAGCAATACAAAAGAAGAATTTAAAGCAAATGTGAATGTTTTTGATAATACAAAAAAAAAGAAAAAATGTGAAATTAGCAATGCAAAATGTGAATTTACGGCTTTTTGATAATACAAAAATAGGATGAACAATGCAATTTCAAATGTAAATTTCTGGCTGTTTTTTGACGCCAAGGTCGAGATGTTTACGATAATACAAAAAATTGACGAAATAACAAATGTAAATTTAAGCTCTTTCAGAAGAAAAAGAAGAAATGAATTTTAATGGTTTGATAATTGAAACTAAGGGAAAGGTGAATTTCGATAATACAAATTGAACAAATGTGGAATTTAAGGCTGTTTGATAATGCAAATGAGAAGTACGTTTGATAATACAAAATGATGAAATTTAATGCAAATGTGATTTACGGCTGTTTTGAAATATGAAAAAACAGAGGTGAATTTAATGCTGTTTGATAATACAAATGAAACTAGCAAATGGTGAAAATGCTGTTTGATAATACAAATGATGAACTAAGCGGAACAGAGGTGAATTTAATGCTGTTTGATAATACAAATGATGAACTAGCGGAACAGAGGTGAATTGAATTAATGATAATACAAATGATGAACTAGCGGAACAGAGGTGATTTAATGCATGAACTAGCGGAACAGAGGTGAATTTAAATATTTAAGATAATTTGAACTGGCTTTTTTGTTTGATAAGGCAAAAGAAATAGGAAATTTAAGGCTGTTTGATAATACAAATGATGAACTAGCGGAACAGAGGTTTTAAGGCTGTTTGATAATACAAATGATGAACTAGCGGAACAGAGGTGAATTTAATGCTGTTTGATAATACAAATGATGAACTAGCGGAACAGAGGTGAAAGGCTGTTTGATAATACAAATGAAACTAGCGGAACAGAGGTGAATTTAATGCTGTTTGATAATACAAATGATGAACTAGCGGAACAGAGGTTTTAATGCTGTTTGATAATACAAATGATGAACTAGTTTTAATGCTGTTTGATAATACAAATGATGAACTAGCGGAACAGAGGTGAATTTAATGCTGTTTGATAATACAAATGATGAACTAGCGGAACAGAGGTGAATTTAATGCTGTTTGATAATACAAATGATGAACTTGAATTTAATGCTGTTTGATAATACAAATGATGAACTAGCGGAACAGAGGTGAATTTAATGCTGTTTGATAATACAAAATGATGAACTAGCGGAACAGAGGTGAATTTAAAAATACAAATGATGAACTAGCGGAACAGAGGTGAATTTAATGCTGTTTGATAATACAAATGATGAACTAGCGGAAAAGAGAGGAATTTAATGCTGTTTGATAATACAAATGATGAACTAGCGGAACAGAGGTGAATTTAAGGCTGTTTGATAATACAAATGATGAACTAGCGGAACAGAGGTGAATTTAATGCTGTTTGATAATACAAATGATGAACTAGCGGAACAGAGGTGAATTTAATGCTAAATGATGAACTAGCGGAACAGAGGTGAATTTAATTTTGATAATACAAATGATGAACAAACAGAGGTGCTGTTTGAAATGATGAACTAGCGGAACAGAGGTGAATTTAATGCTGTTTGATAATACAAATGATGAACTAAAAACAGAGGTGAATTTAAGGCTGTTTGATAATACAAATGATGAACTAGCGGAACAGAGGTGAATTTAAGGCTGTTTGATAATACAAATGATGAACTATTTAACAGAAGGTGAATTTGATAATAATACAAATGATGAACTAGCGGAACAGAGGTGAATTTAATGCTGTTTGATAATACAAATGATGAACTAGCGGAACAGAGGTGAATTTAATGCTGTTTGATAATACAAATGATGAACTAGCGGAACAGAGGTGAATTTAATGCTGTTTGATAATACAAATGATGAACTAGCGGAACAGAGGTGAATTTAATGCTGTTTGATAATACAAATGATGAACTAGCGGAACAGAGGTGAATTTAATGCTGTTTGATAATACAAATGATGAACTAAACAGAGGTGAATTTAATGCTGTTTGATAATACAAATGATGAACTAGCGGAACAGAGGTGAATTTAATGCTGTTTGATAATACAAATGATGAACTAGCGGAACAGAGGTGAATTTAAGGCTGATAATACAAATGATGAACTAGCGGAACAGAGGTGAATTTAATGCTGTTTGATAATACAAATGATGAACTAGCGGAACAGAGGTGAATTTAATGCTGTTTGATAATACAAATGATGAACTAGCGGAACAGAGGTGAATTTAATGCTGTTTGATAATACAAATGATGAACTAGCGGAACAGAGTTGAATTTGAACTAGCTGTTTGATAATACAAATGATGAACTAGCGGAACAGAGGTGAATTTAATGCTGTTTGATAATACAAATGATGAACTGTTTTTAATGCTGTTTGATAATACAAATGATGAACTAGCGGAACATGAATTTAAGGCTGTTTGATAATACAAATGATGAACTAGCGGAACAGAGGTGAATTTAATGCTGTTTGATAATACAAATGATGAACTAGCGGAACAGAGGTGCTGTTTTGAAATTGATGAACTGCAGAGGTGAATTTAATAAATACAAATGATGAACTAGCGGAACAGAGGTGAATTTAAGGCTGTTTGATAATACAAATGATGAACTAGCTGAATTTAATGCTGTTTGATAATACAAATGATGAACTAGCGGAACAGAGGTGAATTTAATGCTGTTTGATAATACAAATGATGAACTAGCGGAACAGAGGTGAATTTAATGCTGTTTGATAATACAAATGATGAACTAGCGGAACAGAGGTGAATTTAATGCTGTTTGATAATACAAATGAACTGAACAATGCTGTTTGATAATACAAATGATGAACTAGGGAACAGAGGTGAATTTAATGCTGTTTGATAATACAAATGATGAACTACAAAAGGCTGTTTGATAATACAAATGAAACTAGCGGAACAGAGGTGAATTTAATGCTGTTTGATTTGATGAACTAGCGGAACAGAGGTGAATTTAATGCTGTTTGATAATACAAATGATGAACTAGCGGAACAGAGGTGAATTTAATGCTGTTTGATAATACAAATGATGAACTAGCGGAACAGAGGTGAATTTAATTTATAATGCAAATGATTAGATAATTTAACATAATACAAATGATGAACTAGCGGACAGAGGTGAATTTAATGCTGTTTGATAATACAAATGATGAACTAGCGGAACAGAGGTGAATTTAATGCTGTTTGATAATACAAATGATGAACTAGCGGAACAGAGGTGAATTTAAGGCTGTTTGATAATACAAATGATGAACTAGCGGAACAGAGGTGAATTTAATGCTGTTTGAAATACAAATGATGAACTAGGGAACAGAGGTGAATTTAAGGCTGTTTGATAATACAAATGATGAACTAGCGGAACAGAGGTGAATTTAAGGCTGTTTGATAATACAAATGATGAACTAGCGGAACAGAGGTGAATTTAATGGTTTGAAATTTAACTAGCGCTGAATTTAATGATTTGATAATACAAATGATGAACTAGAACAGAGGTGAATTTAAGGCTGTTTGATAATACAAATGATGAACTAGCGGAACAGAGGTGAATTTAATGCTGTTTGATAATACAAATGATGAACTAGCGGAACAGAGGTGAATTTAAATTGATAATACAAATGATGAACTAGCGGAACAGAGGTGAATTTAAGGCTGTTTGATAATACAAATGATGAACTAGGAATTTAATGCTGTTTGATAATACAAATGATGAACTAGGGAACAGAGGTGAATTTAATGATAATACAAATGATGAACTAGCGGAACAGAGGTGAATTTAGAATTTAATGCTGTTTGATAATACAAATGATGAACTAGCGGAACAGAGGTGAATTTAATGCTGTTTGATAATACAAATGATGAACTAGCGGAACAGAGGTGAATTTAAGGCTGTTTGATAATACAAATGATGAACTAGCGGAACAGAGGTGAATTTAATGATAATTGATGAACTAGCGGAACAGAGGTGAATTTAAGGCTGTTTGATAATACAAATGATGAACTAGCGGAACAGAGGTGAATTTAAGGCTGTTTGATAATACAAATGATGAACTAGCGGAACAGAGGTGAATTTAATGCTGTTTGATAATACAAATGATGAACTAGCAGAGGTGAACAATGCTGTTTGATAATTTAATGAACTGTTTGATAATACAAATGATGAACTAGCGGAACAGAGGTGAATTTAAGGCTGTTTGATAATACAAATGATGAACTAGCGGAACAGAGGTGAATTTAATGCTGTTTGATAATACAAATGATGAACTAGCGGAACAGAGGTGAATTTAATGCGATAATACAAATGATGAACTAGCGGAACAGAGGTGAATTTAATGCTGTTTGATAATACAAATGATGAACTAGCGGAACAGAGGTGAATTTAATGCTGTTTGATAATACAAATGATGAACTAGCGGAACAGAGGTGAATTTAATGCTGTTTGATAATACAAATGATGAACTAACTAGCGGAACAGAGGTGAATTTAATGCTGTTTGATAATACAAATGATGAACTAGCGGAACAGAGGTGAATTTAAGGCTGTTTGATAATACAAATGATGAACTAGCGGAACAGAGGTGAATTTAATGCTGTTTGATAATACAAATGATGAACTAGCGGAACAGAGGTGAATTTAAGGCTGTTTGATAATACAAATGATGAAATAGCGGAACAGAGGTGGTGAATTTAATGCTGTTTGATAATACAAAATGATGAACTAGCGGAACAGAATTTAATGGTGAATTTGAACTGCTGTTTGATAATACAAATGATGAACTAGCGGAACAGAGGTTGAATTTAAGGCTGTTTGATAATACAAATGATGAACTAGCGGAACAGAGGTGAATTTAATATAATACAAATGATGAACTAGCGGAACAGAGGTGAATTTAATGCTGTTTGATAATACAAATGATGAACTAGCGGAACAGAGGTGAATTTAATGCTGTTTGATAATACAAATGATGAACTATGGAACAGAGGTGAATTTAATGCTGTTTGATAATACAAATGATGAACTAGCGGAACAGAGGTGAATTTAAGATGAACTAGCAGAACAGAATTTAATGCTGTTTGATAATAAAATGATGAACTAAACAGATGAATTTAATGCTGTTTGATAATACAAATGATGAACTAGCGGAACAGAGGTTTTAATGCTGTTTGATTACAAATGATGAACTAGCGGAACAGAGGTGAATTTAAGGCTGTTTGATAATACAAATGATGAACTAGGACGGTGAATTTAAGGCTGTTTGACAGAGGGAACAGAGGTGAATTTAATTGTTTGATAATACAAATTTTTTTAATGCTGTTTGAAATGCAAATGATGAACTAGCGGAACAGAGGTGAATTTAATGCTGTTTGATAATACAAATGATGAACTAGTGAAATGATACAAAATGATGAACTAGCGGAACAGAGGTGAATTTAAGGCTGTTTGATAATGCAAATGAAGTACGAGTGATACAGAGGTGAATTTTGTTTGATCATGCAAATGAGGTATTTTCTGAAATGTGAAGGACGTTTGGAAAGACAAATAGTGTAATTATCCAAAATAAAGGCTACGACACAAATCCAGGAAATAATAACGTTAGAATAGCACTTTTGGCTTCTCAGCTAATTGAGAATCTATATATTAATTTCGTGAATTAGAAAATTGCATAAGTACCAGAATTTTCAGAAACAAAAATGTACTTAAAAATCAAACCCATGAATATTTTGGGGGAAAACATCGGATTTCATTAATTACTAGCAGTAGAGCCCGGTGTTGCCTGGAGATGTAACAGTAAGATCAAGTATCGACCATCATAAAGACTGAAAAATAAAATTGACAACGATTATTGTTTAAGGTTGACGGACACGCATGTCTTAATTAGTTTTTTTTTTTTTTTTTTTACGAATTGGTCAAACCCAAACTCAAACAAAAACATTGCTTTCAATCATTATGAGTCTACCGATTGAATAGAATTTTATTATAAACAATTTTCTTATAAATGGAATTTTTAAATCATTCTGAATGTAAAAATAAAGAAAAAAGTGTGCAAACAATAAGAAACACTACCTGACAAAAAAGAAAAAGTGAAGTTTTGTTGAAATCGGTTGAAAGGTGTAGGAAATCCGATCCCATATATAAACGAACACACACACACACAAACAACCTGGGTTTTATAATAAGTATAACTCGATATGAGTTGTCCCCTTTTCATTCTCGACAGCAATGCCTCTTAATAGTGTTTTCAAATTGATTTCGTGCAAAAACAACCGTGTTTTTTCCGATTTGGGGCGCTTTCAGAACCACCTCAAGGTAATTTTACGCAGTCCTGTGAAGTTTTGTTGAAATCGGTTGAAAAATGTAGGAAATCCGATCCAATATATAAACGTACAGACACACACACACACACACACACACACACACACACACACACACACACAATCTGCGTTTTATAATAAGTAAGATGAAATCAATAATTTACATTTGGTAAATTTGAACAGCAGTCGCTGATAATGAAAGGTGATTATATCTTATATCAATAATGTTTAAATAAAAGTATTTAAATAAAATTGCTTGTTAATTTATATTGTTTTCTTTATTTCCGATATACGCTGTATCCATACACGCACGCAGATGCTCATGCAAGCACACACACATAGACACACACATATATAAAGTTTAAGGCACATATGCATGTACACATATACACACGGACACATATACCTATATATATATATATATATATATATATATATATATATATATATATATATGGATAGATGTACACACACACACATATATATATATATATATATATATATATATATTTATATATATTCATATGTACGTATATATACATTTTGTTTATATATATATATATATATATATATATATATATATATATATATATATATATATATATATATATATGTGTGTGTGTGTGTGTGTGTTTGTGTGTGTGTCCATTGCGTTTGTGGATGTATTTCTGTGTGTCCCAAAAGGAATGAATGTATTTTTATTTATTAATCCGACAATTTTTTTTTTTATTAAATTTTAATTAATAGAAACTTATTAATGAAATATATTGTTTCTCTATTTTTCTTTAATAATATTTTTCGAACAGTCAGACGAAAGTAAATAAACTTAACATTAAATAAATTGATGTAATAAATATGCATACACCTGGGTTACCCCTCACAATAATAGGATTGGCTGGAGTCAAACATAAATACAGACTGATGTAGAGATACACGAGGACGCCTATTGCCTACCGCTACGACAAGGACTAGTCATTACGGTTAGCTCGTATATTTTCCTACCAGGTTACAGTAGTCAACAACCACTATGCTACATCGAACAAATATATCCCTATCCGGGACATATCAGAAATAAACGGAGTATTTACTCAAATAAGAGTATCTAATAAAAGTTACACACACACACACACACACACACACACACACACACATACATACACATACACACACATATATATATATATATATATATATATATATATATATATATATATATAAAGGCTTAAACACTAAAAATTCCATGATCTGATGAATTGGATCTACGATTCCAAAGGAATAAATTATGACCATGAAATATTAGTGTGTAAGCTTTTTTTTTATATCCTTACTCTGTCCTGTACATTGAGTTCTAACTGAATTCTATCCTCTTGGAATTATCTTTTTTTGTACAAATATATATGTATGTGTATGTATGTATATATATTTATATATTTTGCATATGTATGTGTATATTTACCACTAATATTATCTATCAATATCTCTCTCTCTCTCTCTCTCTATATATATATATATATATATATATATATATATATATATATATATATATATATATATGTATGTATGTAATTTACTAGCTCAGACACTAAATTTACTTTCAAAATCTACCACGACTGTAACTGCAGAAGCCATAACCTAATTTACCTCCTAGAATGCACACTATGCCAGAAACAATGTGTAGGAAAATCTGATTGGCTCTTTCATTACAGAATTAATAATTATCGCAATCGAATTAAGTCGACTCCCCATGAAAGATTATTACCTGTAGAACAATATTTCCTCCTAGAGAAACCTGTTTTCAAAACCCATGCCAAATTCACTATAATTGAGAAAATGGAAATGTTCAGAGTAGATAACATTAGAAAGATTTTAGAAGGACATGAAAATAAGTGGATTCGGCGTCTAAAAACGCTCCACCCATAAGGGTTTAATCACACATTTCCCAACATATATAGACTTAATATATAAATCCACAAATCAGGACCTACCCACATTTCTCTCCTGCACACGACAAACATACTTGCGGGGGTGTTGAGGCCTCACACTTATACACACACCCATACTAATATACACACTTACACACATCATACTCACTCACTCCAAAATGAACCAAATGATATCAGACATCCATAATAATATACAGGACTGTAGGTCGCCCATGACTTAGATACAAAGATAAACTGAAGAGCAACTTCTCTACTGTTAATATACCTTATAACACCATTGTAGCAATTATATATATATATATATATATATATATATATATATATATATATATATATGACAGTTGTCTGCGTTCCATTTGTGTAGTAAGCTTTCAATATAGGACATACAATATAAACATTTTTAACAGGTGTAATATTGGAGGTAGCATACAGTCAAAGTTGGTGTGGACTGGTCATGTCTTGAGAATGCCTGATAACATGTTACCCATATCCTAATGTACAGCCAGTTTGATCATGGCCACAGGTATATAGGACGGCCAAGGCTTAAATATAAAGGCAATCTGAAGAAGAACTTTTCAGCTGTCAGTATACCTCATAACACCCTTGTGCGCTAACCTTGGAGCGGTTAGAGTGGAGATCAACGTGTTTTAATGGACTCAGTCTTTTTCAATCTGCTAGTCTGAATCGTGTTCAAAAAGTGAGAGCAAGATTTGAAAGTCAGTCAACCTAACAATGACCTCATCCCACAACCCTTACGTTTGCTCCATATGCGGCCTCTTTTTTAAATCACTTGCTGATGTTAATTGCCACTTAAGATTATTGCACAAAATTCATAATTGAAGAAATTACTTAAATTGTCAGATCCTCATACGTCAAACCCGACGGGAGAGTTCATTATATATATATATATATATATATATATATATATATAAAAAGTTAACATAGAAGTCAACACTTAGATGCGACAGTCTGTTTCATGCTATATGCAATCGTCAGGCCACATATCCTGTTATTTTTTTTACGGCTATTTATATATATACGGTTTAGTGGTGCATTGTGTGTATTCTATTATGGCGGTTATTTTTTTGGTTATTTATTTTTTTTATATTTACACACGCTCTATCTCTGATATTGAGCACTTTATTCCATAAATATAGCAAACCTAAACAGACTATATTTCTTTTTATATATATATATATATATATATATATATTCGATAAATCTCTCTGAACGAATAGATACTAGAGGATAAGGAATAAAATAGCACATATCTTGTGGTGGGAAAAATATTGACACCTTTCCACGAGGTCTAACCAGCAACTCCTGAAGAGAAAATGAGAAATGTCCTATATATTTATGCAATTCATATATATTTATAATCATATATATATATATATATACCACTGCAGCTGTATATAACATGAAATAAATATATTTTTTCTTTTTAAATATATATTTATATAACTCAAGGTATATATATATATATATATCTTTCCTATATATATTCATATATATATAACATAAGAAAAAAAAAAATATATATATATATATATATATATATATATATATATATATATATATATATATATATATATACAGGGCCTTACCGAGGACAGTTATCAATATCAGTAAGAATTTTATATTATTTTTGTTTTTTTATTGCTGAATCCACTTACTCATCAAAGGAGACTAGGCCTACCACGACCCCCCCTTGAAAGAGCTCAATTCCGATAGTACCAGTTCTATTTTAAAGAAGGAGTAGATATCCTGCCCCGACACACGAAGAGACGCCAGTTATCAAATCTATCACAGTTGTTCGATAACCTTGCGGAGCCAAACCATCACCCATTCCCCGAGGTTTCAGGGAGTTTGAGATCAGCCGAACGTACATCAGTTCACAACATTACTCCTATTTGATCTTCCCTTTTAAATGATAGAGACAGCTGAAGGGGAAACATGTAAATCAAGGTGTTGACCTGCACTGTACCACTACATTGCTTGTCTTTAACCGACCTGAGAATACGACACTCTTCTTTAATCACCTCCGTGACAATCCCAAGAACAAAAACTGTCTAATTTTAAGAGGGCTCGTTACTCGGACCACGACCCCAACCCTCAGTCCGTTCTGAAATGGCATGCAAGTGCGACAATAGGGTTTTTCTTAAGGTTTAACAAGTGTTCGTCATGACCCTAAATTTCTCCAGTCACTGTTTCCGCAACTGCATGGTTTTGAAGTGTCATCCGACTGGTTGGAATAGACAGAGCAGATTCCCCATCATTCATGTTCAACTCGTTAGTCCTCAAAACCATTTTAGGTGTCACTGCTGCCAGCTCCCTCACCTCAGATTCCCAATAAGAGCGGGGCAGTTGTTGATAGCTATTTGGGTGTCGGATTTAATGGGCAGTACGTTGAAATAATCACCCACCGAAAGTGTCTAACAATTTGCAGAGACACTATTACTGTGCCTACCAAACGATACGCATAAAATAGGGCGCAGGTTAGTGGAAATCCCCAAATAGGTGCCGAAGGAAGAATCCTTCCGAGTTGCATTGGATTGAGGTCTCGACCGCATCCCTAAGTCTTCCTCGTCCAGCTTTAGGGGTCGGATTCAACCATTTAAAATCATACATCTATGAATACAAACGAGACCTCATAAAAAAAACACAACTTAACTGATGCACTAGGCATACATAGAAAGAAAATCAACCACAATTTTGATTTTTAAAATGCTACACTCATAAAAAAGAAAACAACTCACCCAAAATGAAAATCATTGAGAGTGCAGCCATTGAGTATTATCCAAATATTAATCTAGACCCAGATTTTTTCTCAATGTCACCTTTTCTAAAAGAATTATTACTCTCCCAAGAAAATGCACACAACTGTATAAAGAAAACGAAAGTAAACGTTTGAATCCATCAACACAATAACAAAAACAATATTTCCACACATGATAGTACTAGACATAAATTTCACTTGACAATATGAAAACAATAGCGTTTTCTAAATTCTACTACATTCTAAGGATATTTTGTTTGGTTGATCATAGATCGTTTCTAATAAATTCATTTCGTTTTTGCCATAAAAAGTCAACATTGGACGAAACGTGTCGGCTAATACAGTTTACCTATTGAATTTTATCCTTATGCGTATTGTATTTTTCTACAGGGTAACTATGAGAAAATTTTATATATATATATATATATATATATATATATATATATATATATATATATATATATAATAATTTTTTTTTACTTTAAATGTTATTTTGAGTGGAGAGTTGTATTTGAGTATGTTTCAGTATATTCTTTAATCTACTGGCTTATACACACATATATATATATATATATATATATATATATATATATATATGTGTGTGTGTGTGTGTGTGTGTGTGTGTGTAATTTTCCAAATCGTGGAACTGTAAAATTGTCCAATTGTTAGATTAAAATTTGAACAGTTGTATCGGAGAAATGATTAAACATATCTCATTGAAATTCTCCGTGGTATTTATAACACCACTGGACTCTACTTTGAGAAATATGAATGTATAATTAATATCTCGGGGGATGAATATAAAATACAAATATATCTTATTATTCCAGTATAATTTTCTCGTCTATTTAAGTCGATGTTCGCCTTCTATTCCTCTAATTTTCTGTACTGGAGTAACAAGGTTTCTCAATCGTAAGATTTAATTTTCTATTTGTGCTTGTTTTTTTTCATTGCTATTTGGACTGTCATAAATGAAACAACTCTTTCTTTTCGAATTTGTCTCTTTAGCTGTAAGTTGAAATGATGATAACTTTTCCTGTTTTGACCTCCTGATCCAGTTTTCACCTCAATTGTTCCCTCTTTTTAAACTTATTCATCGTTCTTTTGATGATTCAGGAATAGACTTTGAAGATGGAAGTCGGAGTATAAATGTTTTTTTTTTTACCATTGGTGAAAACCTAAATGTCTCTCATCATTTCTCAGTTCGAAAGACTTTTGGGTTGACACAAAAAAGATTTTAATCTATTGTCTTTCTAGCTGAATAACTCAATGGATTTTCAGTAATTCTTACGACAAATGCTGTCAAAATGTCTAAATTCCTCATCTGAAGACCTAAAAAACAAAACTCAAATAGTTTGATGTTTTGCTTTAAATATTAAATATTTTGTGGGCTGGACAATTATACTGTTAAATGATTTGAACGATTTTGTTGATATATATATATATATATATATATATATATATATATATATATATATATATATATATATGGGTGTATATATTTCGAAGTATAAGCATTGATATATATATATATATATATATATATATATATATATATATATATATATATATATATACACACGTATACATGATTGTATGTATATACACACTGACATAATATATATATATATATATATATATAGTGTGTGTGTGTGTGTGTTTCATGGCTGACGCTAGACTTCAGAAGACCAGCAGGGTACGGTTTCTCAACCTCCCGTTTTCAACTGACTTGAAGTACATCGAGTACATCGAATCAATGACTCCATCTACTGCAAGGAATGTTAGGTCACTGTCTGGTAGCAATCTTTTTTTCAGTTAGAATGCATCTTGCACATGTGCATACCTGATATTTTTCAATGCATTGCTTACTGCTCTCATATCTAGTCTGATGCTCTTGCTGTACCCATTGAGATTTTTTAAAATATCCAAAAAATGACCTTTAATTTATTCGATCCTGACTAGCGATCCCGATTTCATTTATTGTCATATGGACGTGACGTGCCTTCTGTCTATCTTTTCTACAAATATTTTTATGGTAACTGCCCTGACAAGTTTTTTTTTCCCTAGTGTTTCGACTACATGAGTTTAAGTGAGCTGTGAGATTAGTCATTAGGACTCAACATTTTCCTGTTGAAATAGATGAATGCAACCGCCTCCTGTAATCTAATATTTTCTTTTATCGCACTTCCCACTTGTGGAGCTCACTTCATTTTACTTGCTCCCCTGATCTTCAAAAATTTTTAAAACCAGTTCATCTTTTATTCTTTCCTCGTTATCAGTCTTCTCTTTCACTTTCATTCCCTGAAAACCTCTCCGTGCTAATGGCATTCCCGGCTTGTGTTGTGTGAATTTTTTCAAAGAGGAGAGGTTTTATATATATATATATATATATATATATATATATATATATATATATATATATATATATATATATATATAATTCATGCATACGCCTTCATAACTTTTATGTATCCTTACACACACACACACACACACACACATATATATATATATATATATATATATATATATATATATATATATATATATATATATGTGTGTGTGTGTGTGTGTGTGTGTGCAAAAATTTGGTAGGTAAACCTGAGGGTACATCATGCTTTAGTCTCAGCCACGTTCTTGTAAGTTTGTATTGCAACTGATGACACCGATAATTATTTGGGACTTATGTTTTTTCTCCTTAAATCAAATCTCATGGCAAACGCTATTAAACAATATACGAGTAAGGCTTAAACATATAACGACCTACCCACTTAATCATAACATTCATGGTATCCATTCTAACTTCAGCGTATAATGTTTGTTCCATTGGAACGGTCGCCAAATATTTTTGCACTTTGTAAAACCAATTTAAATTTTCTTGCCTATCTTCCTCTTTGTCGAAAATATTTCAGCATTCATATGCATGGCCTTGGTTTTCCATCAGAGATAATTTTCCAATGTCAAGGTCGAGTTCCAAGAAAAATCTACCACGTGATAGCGTCGTTCATTTTTATACACTGTAAGATATGTCTTTTTCTTTATTGCTTCCCCTTTTCTTCGCACTATAGTATACTAGACAATATAGAAAAAGCACTCTCTCCCCAGTACATTTTTCTTCGGTGATTTTAATGCACACATGTAATGCACTCAACATTCTAAACATACTGATGTTGGCGGTATTCACAAATTATTTTTCCATTGCACAATCCCTGACACTAATCGTGAATTTCTTTTATCGTTTCCCGAGCAAAACCGAGCAACTTGCCTTGCTTTACAGTTATTGTGGTGCCCTCCCTCTAAACAGTATATGTTGGATAATTCCGCCTAATATATTCTCTAACTTATAACCTGACAAAGAATGTGGACTTGATAGTATCCCTGTAATAGTCATTAAGAATTGTGTTCCGAAACGGTCTCCTGTTCTCTATTAACTGTATAAAAATCATCGCTGCCTCTAGTATTTCTATTTAATGGAAGTCATCAATGATTGTTTCAGTTTTTAAGAACTCGGGAGAAGCCTGCAACCCTTCCATCTATCGACCTATTAGGCTTATTTTTGAGGAATCTCCCAGTGTTTCTAATCAATGCATAATTGATGAAGCATCTTTCATCCCAGGACCGTTTTTCAGACAAGCAATATCGCTTTCGTTTTTCTAGGTCGACTGCTGATATACTGATGATAATTATGGAAACAATATATCAAGCTTTAGATAAAAACGGCGATGCCCGGGTTGTAGTTCGGGACATCTAGAAGGCATTTCACAGGGTTTAACAAAGAGGTAATTTTTAACAAGATGAAGAGTTACGGATTCTCCGGACTTAGCATTGAACTGATCAAATCGTGAAATGAATGTTATCTTGAACGGCCACTCTTCTAAATCATTTCGTGCAATTTACAGCTGTTTTGGGTAGATGAAGTCGTAAGTTGATGCTAAAATCTTCTTTTCTCTCGTTTCTCTGTTGTGTATCTCCCTTCCGGCTCAATGCTTACCAATCAAATTTATGTAATAGTTATTTTTTTTTTTCATTTAGGCAATTGATTTCTTTAAAGTTAAAATGGTCACATTGTTTCATCATGAATTCAACACGGACACTAATAATAATAAGAGTTGTATAGCAAAACGACTGCACATACCAAAATGTAGATTTCTTTTTCCCCATATCTCATTCACTGTTGAATATGAGTGAAAAATTTTCGGTTGATAAACGTTTCCTTTTGTTCTTAATCTAATCACACACACGTATATATATATATATATATATATATATATATATATATATATATATATATATATATATATATATTACATATACATATTGTTATGGGGTCCTCCCTTTTTCATATAAGTGGACTGGAACAAAGTGTTACTTGGACTGCTGCCGTTAAATACCCAGAGTTAGAGAGTCAGTCAGAGCGTATAGTGATAGTAAGAAGACTGAGATTGTGATTGAGTTGGAGGTAGAGTAATAGTGTGAGGTAACCGCTTGTAGAAGTCAGTTACAAGCATGCAGGCTCAAAAGGAATATATATATATATATATATATATATATATATATATATATATATATATATATATATATATTTTTGTATGTCTTTGCATACATGTGTGTGTTTTAATATAAAAATGGAGATTGATGTCAACATTCGGAGGAAACATTCTTAAACGGAATCATCATCCTTGCGATTGTGTTTTAACCTACAACACTTTGCCGCCTCTGGGTATTCACAGCAATGCCCATTTTTAGATTTAAATACGCTATATCCCAGACATTAAATACATAATTGATGCATTATAACTATATTCTTATCTTATATATATATATATATATACATGTAAATATACATATCTATTTAATAATTTCGGATAGCGTCGGCTAAAGTAATTTTTCCTTTTGTCTTAACTCATATATATATATATATATGTGTGTGTGTGTGTGTTTTGTGTCTCTACATATCTATGTACATATAAATATGTATATATGTATATACATATACATTTATATTTATATATATATATGTATTCATATATATATATATATATATATATATATATATATATATATATGCATATATACATATGTAATTATATATATTTGTACACGTATATTTACATATCTATGTATGTATCTATCTATCTATCTATCTATCTATCTATCTATCTCTCTCTCTATATATATATATTTATGTTTGTGTGTGTGTGTGTGCGTGTGTGTGTGTGTGTGTACTCATATATAACTATACTGGACATACTACCTCCTGCTTTAGATGACGCCTCACGTGTCACTAACATATCAAAGTTGTATGCAAAACGGTTCTAGGTAAATTGCCAGTTGGTGAAATGCCAGCCGGAAAATTGCCATGCGGAATCTTGCCTTTGGGGAAAATTCTCATTGAGAAATTTGCCAGTGCGGAATATTGCCATTGACAAATGAAAAGTTTGAAAGAATGTAATGCAAATGAAGATAATTTAAGTAAAAATAACACATTCATTTCCCTTTTTATCACTATTAATTTTAACGTAAACTATCATTTATCAGTTTATAAGTGCTTATTTTATCATTTGAAATCCTACCAAAAAAGCGAAAATACTATTAAGATAAGATTATCCATTCCTCTTTTGCTAAATGCTTTTTGGAACGAAACCTATCATTTCTTCATTCATATTTGCTTCCTTGACATTGTAAGTTTGTACGAAAGAGAAGTGAGCCTTAACATGTGAAAACCTGTTAAAAAATTATCAAGAAATTTGTATATTTAGGTCACCATATGGTATTGAGTGATTTTGGAAAAGGCTTCGATAAATGGGTAAATGAATGTTTTTCCTCGAAACTGACCACTCTCGGTATTTTCCCCCTTTTTGCCATTGTGAACCTTTGTTTCAAAAATTGATACCACAATGGAAACAGCTTTAGTTTAAAGTTATAATGGGCTTACTCCCATGTCATGATGATTTTACAGGCTTTGAAGCCTTATCCGGAGATGAAAATATTCCTGAAGAATTCTGTCCTATTTTGAATTAAATTACATTGTTGATATGAAAATGAGGGGTAATAATAAAAGAACGTCAATGCAACTTAATCTCAATCCCAAACGTAATATTCATTCGAGAGTTGAGCGTTGCATGCCCTGTACTAAAAACTATATTGAAGGGTTCAACAAGGATATTTTCAAAAATATCGGATACTCTCTTCAACTATGTGGAAATATATTGCATTTTAAAGAAAGATAAAACTTTAGTCCAAACAATAATGCATATGAAACTCTATATAAAAAAATATAACGTAGCCATTGCTAATTATAGCTGTGCTATATTGAGTCTAGGCAGTTACCGCTATTCTTTTGTTCCCGTTCTACTGTCTGTGTTCGCAGATCTTTTACAAAATAACTTATTCTTATTCATATATCAATGTCTAGGCCACATCTAAAATTTGATTCTGGACCTCTTCCTTCCACTTCTGTTGACCTGTCTGCTCTATTATACTCAGCTCGTAGTATTTGCAATTCTCATGATTCCTTACCTGACAATATTACATTACTACGTGTAATTTTCTCTCCCCATTCTCACCGCCTTGTTCCTTGTTTCTTTGGCCAACACTGACCTTTCGTATAAAATTTTACTCTTCATACTTCCATCAGTAATACCTATACACACACGTCTTCCTTTATCGTCTTTTGTATATGGATTGTTTAACACTTCCAAGACCACATTTCCTTTGATTGTTTGTTTTTTTAACTCTGATGTACCATCCTAGACAATTTTATCTTTATAATTTCTAGTTCTTCCAAAGTTTCTTAACAGTATCATTCCAGTGAAACGCAAATGGTTTTTGGTTAGTTTGTAATCTCGCTGACGTAGACAGTGAAAGTTTAAATAGATAATTACTGGGTAATATTCGGTTATTCAATCAGACATTATGAAATCCGAATAATTTTACATTAATTTAGCAACATCCGGATTTAGAAATTTATACACATTTTTTTTTTATTTCTCTTCGGTAAAGCATATAAATCTTACATCTGCTGTTTTCTCTGTTAGTCCAAATATGTATCTACAACAATATTGGCCCTCACCTGACATCTCGGCTTCCGTCACTTTCCAGCAATCGTAACGTATCTGTCTATATTTCTGGGATGAGTTAATATGTACACTATTTACAGTATTCGGACTATTGTCCTCATCTTTGTCGCCATATTTATTACAACGTTTCGGCAGTTGTACGCTCCAACCTTCTTCAGGTGGTTGGAATGGCGAACTGAACTCTTTATATCGCTCACTGCGTCATGTGTCCTCGAGCACACATGGGGCAGTGGATAAAGGCGTTAGTTACATCCAGTGACAGAACACAAAGAACGTGCGTTCAATACCTGGTTAAGGCGGTGGAGTTCCTGGAGAGCGAATTAAGCAGGAGATAACTGATATCCATTATACATGGCACGTGGAATTAGAACATTCTACGCCAGTGAGCGAAATAAAGTGTTTCAGTTCGACATTCCAACCACCTGAAGAAGGCCGGAGCGTACAACGGCCGAAACGTTTTGTAATAAATATGGCGACAAAGATGAGGACAATATTCAGAATAATGTAAATAATCGTCACGTAGTTTTCTTTTTGCATTTGCTCTAAAGATTTTCTTGGTAATTGTTAGGATAACCATTCTCCTGTGGTTCGTTGATATCACGTATGTAAGCTAAATGCTCAATTGATAGGTATAATAATATCATTTATGTAATTCTAAGTTGTGACCAAAAATTCTATGCTGACATTTTTTTTTATTTCGCAACTCTCTTCTGAATTCTTGCTTCACTGTCAGCTACGATCTTTAAATGCAAAGTTATTCGTCATGATTTGTCTCCTGGAAATTGTTCTTTTACTGTTCTCTCTGTTTCTTTCACCCTCAGTATCGTTTTGCGTCCTAGTGGCTTTTTTGCCTTGTTTGATTTGAAATTGCTAAATAAATTACTGTGATTTTTATTTTCTCTACACTACATTATCAATGGGACTAATATCTGCTTTAGATTCTGGGGTGTTTTATTTACAATTGGATTTTTTCTTTAACCTGTTTCCGTGCACAGTAAATATCAAACAAGAAAATACCGTCATAGCATTTAATTTTCTACGACTGTGTTTTCTGGTTTCATTTTAGTCAAATCATGGTGCCTTCTTGACAAAGGCTAATTGTCTTATTTGTTTTAGTTACTTACACCCACTGTCTTGAATCTCGTTTTCGAATGCTGACATTCTTCGCCTCACGTTTTACTTAGATCAGGGCAGATATTTAATTCCCTCTTGACTTTTCTCATTGTCTATAATGAGCTGTCTCTGAAAAACTACCAGATTGATTTAATTGTTCTTCGAGTCCTTTCTATACTGACGACGTATCAAGATGTCTGTGCTATTGGTTAAATATTGGTAGGTATTCCGAGTGTATATTAAATTTTCCCAACCCTCCTTCCGCATTTTGTGTTCCAACATTTACAACTCCGTCTTTCCTATTCTCATTATAAGTCTTCATTTTCTTTAAGACACCCTTTTTGCTCAATTGCATTGTCTATGCAATTCATCCAGTATACTTCCATTGAACCAATTTCTTGTACACACTGTATTGTCTGCAAAATTTACTTCTACGTGCCAATCTATTTCAAAGCAAAATAATGATGTGGCGGCAATGAAGATCAGAAATTCTAATTCTACTAAATAATTCTAGATTTAAAGTCCTACAGTAATCTCGGATGTCGAAACTGATTTTATCTGCCGTACCATTTCTTAGGTCAAAAATATTTTTTGTACATCATAGCACTTTACTAACTCACTCTCATTTTTTTTAAAGAAATTGTTTAATTCATCTTGGAATTTAATGACTGGCTTTTTGATAGCAAGTACTAACCTCGAGTAACAAGTGAGGTTAACCTTATCAAACCCATGTCATGAAATATGTCGCGTGTGTTTACATTACAAAATATCAAGCCTCGTCACATTTTCCGATAAACTGATCATTGCCAAAAACTACACATTTTAATGAGCTCTGGTGACATCAAATAACTATAGAGGCCGTCATCACAGAGAAAATGTTATAATTATACTTCTTTACGATTAGCGATGCAAAAGCTTAATACAAAATATAATAACATACAAACACAGACGCACACTGTCTGAAGCAAATTAATATAGATCCCAATGACTTTTATGTATAGCATTAATTAAGGAACAAGTTTTCAATTATTTTTTAAAGTTTAGTTTAGCTTCGGCAGAATTTTTCGGAATTAGGAAAATGCGGGATTATTTTGAATTTATGCTCTACTTTCACTGGTTGGATTTATATTTTTTTTTTATTGCGTTAATGTTTATGTGTGTATATTTAAATAGTACAAGGCATTTGGATTATGTCTCGTGGTGCCGGCGGGTGTCTCATTACTGAAAGGGTAACAGGGAGAAATGGTTAGTATATGCATCGCTTAATATCAAATGGTTCAAATTTGTACAAATGTACGTATAACATTTCTGATGGGCGTATAATAATAACTTCCACGGTTTCTGTACATGCGTTTAACTGTGTTTTAAATATATTTTGAATTCGTTATTATATTAACGGGACTACATTATATATATAACAGGTAGATGGCCGAGTGGTTAGAACGTTCTTTTTCTGACTACGGGTTCGAATCCCATCATGGTCTGTTTGTCAGGAAGGTGATTCTTGATGTTACTGTTTTAGAACGTGTCTGAAAATCATACCACGATTAGGACCCAAGCCTTGTGGGTGTCACTGGGTAGACGGAACACTTGGTGGCCGTTGGTGGCTGTGCAAACACAAAACCACAGGTTATCGTGGCTATGGGCGTGCTGGCCTTGTTCATATTGTTGATCACACTAGAACTGTAACTAGGGTCTGCTTAGCATAGTTGCAGTATAATTCACAGAGCGCTCCGTTGGTGTTGAACAAACACAAAATGTGCCTAAGCAAGCGTCTACAATCACAATTATTGGCACACAGAGAATTAAAAATATATATTAGGAAATTTCATGGCAAGATAAGATGGTAGAAGCTTCATCAGACTTAAGGGCGAAACGCGTCAGAGGCAAAAGCTGTAACTCATTAATTTTCATGAAATCTAATCATACTAGTATTCTAGTATATAGAATATATGCATAAGTTTATTTCACATATCTATCTATCTATCTATCTATCTATCTATCATATGAAAAAATATATAATAACAAAGAAACACAGACACACAATGTCTGAAGCAGAGTAATATAGATCCCGATAACTTTTAAGTATAGAGTGAATAAAGGAACAATTTTGAAATATTTACATTCGCACAAGCAAAATTTTTTCTGAAATAGAGAAATGCCGGGCTATTATGAATTTATGTTCTATTTTCACTATCGGGTTTATATCTTTTGTTTTCGTTAATGTATATATGTATATTTAAATAGTACAGTAAATAGTACATATATATATATATATATATATATATATATATATATATATATATATATATATATATATATATATATATATATATATATATAAGTTGGATATTTTGGAATTTATGTCCTACTTCACTATCGCATTTATATCTTTTTTTGTTGCGTTAATGTATATGTGTATATTTAAATAGTACAGTATATATATATATATATATATATATATATATATATATATATATATATATATATATATATAAATAAAGTTGTTGACACTGTTTGTCAGTTTATTTGTTATCGACTCCTCGTAAGTTTGGAAATAGACTCCCATAACCATATATAATTTGAAACTACATTACCCAGCCTACTCGGATAAGTATATTTCATTTTGCTTAAAGGGGGTGCCGGAGGCACCCCTTCCCACTGAATTATTACCTTTTGATTTAAATTAAATTTAAATTTGAATAAATGAATGACTCTAGGGTACTTGGATTTCATTTTGATCAAATGGGTTCCCCGGGGTTACAAAATCCTCACTGGAATCGTTTCCTCTCAGATTGAAATTAATTTTAAATTTCAATATCGGAATGACTCCTATCGAAAATATAGAAGCCAGAAGATGGAGGACACATAGATAAGATCATTTTGATGGGAAGTGGAGGCTGGTGGTCTTCGGAATCACTCCCCCCACACTGAAAATGTTTGGCCTTTGATTTAAATTAAATTTAAATTTGAACAAGGGAATGACTCCTATCCAAAATATAGAAGGAGAAAGACAAAAGATGTAGGACTCATCGTCAAGATCAAAATGAGACAATATGGACGCCATGTTGAGCAAGAAATCACCATTCAGTGGTTAGTGCCTTAAAAAAACATTTTTGTTGGGACAATTCATTCACCTGTCATATCAATGTTGAAATCTGCTCATCAATTCATTGAATCAGGCATTGCATGAAATACCTATCAAAGTGGTCAGATCAAACTGTTTTTACACACAAGTATGTGTGTGTTTTTTGTGTTTTGTGTGTGTGTGCTCGAGCTTGCGGGCGGTGAGTGCATATGTGTCTTTGTATTCATATATTTAGAAAGATATTATAAATAACCATGTGTCTGTACATATAAACAGTGGGGACATATAAATATAGTTTGCATGCCGGACAAGGAATTAGTCTCTTTTGTGTAGCGTCTCTATATGTAGTGCAATGGCGACTTATTTGAAATTAGAGATATGGAAAACTGCTTACACAGATTTTTCTTGAGAACTCGTATTTGTGGATTATTATGTACCCACATTAAATAAAATATGTTTAATCAATGGAGAGATCATCTTGAAATATGTATGAAGTATTTAAGATGCGCTTTTTAAAAAAGCATCTTTTTTATGAGGCCTCGCTCACGTTAATATCACATAACGTCAATGTCCACAATTTGAAACATTCAACATTCTAAAAATGTCAGGATGTAGCTAATAGATTCTTGACAACTACAGAATGGTTCCTGAAAATTACTGATATGGTCGAACGTAATTCAATATAGCAGTACTAAAATGGACACAAGATGGATTCCTGCTCAAGTACACAATTACAACTACATTCATCCATGGCTGGAAACATCCACACACACACACAAACACACACACACACACAGACACACATACACACATACACACACACACACACACACATATATATATATATATATATATATATATATATATATATATATATAACATATGTGGCGTTTTTATTTAATTAACACAATAAAATTATTTTCGTCTACCGACCTGAATGTTACAGAAATATTATCCGGCAGGATCTATACCCATCATGCCAGAGGAAGCTACCAACAATTTTTTTAAAATAATTTTTCGCGAAAGTTCAGACCGATAGACGAAAATAAATTTCACTGTTAAATAAAAACACACAAAGTTGCACTCGTACACACACATCTACACACAAAAAGTAACACACAAGTACACGCACATTTAGACACACACGCAGTCCCAAGCACATGCACACATACACACACACACACACACATAAACACACTGACTAATATATATATATATATATATATATATATATATATATATATATATATATATATAGTCAGCATATCAAAACACGTTTTGATGAATAATATAGACAATTCTAATTTTATATTAATGAAGAAATGCCGTAGTTTTTAACGAAGACATTTCAATCTTGTATAAGATCATCGTCAGATGTAATATATACATACATAACTATATATATATATATATATATATATATATATATATATATATATATATATATATATATATATATATATATATATATGGGGGGCGTGCGTGTGTGTGTGTGTTTATGTGTGTGTGTGTTTGTGTGTGAATAATTATCGAAATTTAAAGGGGTCTTAAATTAGAAAAATTTAAATACGTATTCAAATTTTCTATATAATTATAATACCCTTTGCCAAATATGAAGTGATTTTTCTGCGTATATTAAATTCCATGTCGAGATATATAATAGTTTCGTATGTTGAATTATTTAGCTATGTGGAAATATTCTTACCAAAGTCTAACTGTTAAAATTCTTAAAATTTAGAATGCATCAAGGATATTATTTTCTAGTTATTGACAATCGGCGATATGTCTTCCATAATGAATAACTGATTGTATACAACAAGAAGGGATTATTATGTTTGTACCAAGTACGAATTGTTGCTACCTTCTTATGTAAGACGGAATGATTATGCTTTACAAGTCATGACGATATTTCAGAGAACTAAAAACCCTTTTCACATGGAGTAGAACTGCGCATCTGCGTAAAATAGACCCAAGAAAAAAATGTAAAAGAATGAGAATGTGTTGACCTTTAACTGTGTTGTCTCAATATTTCAATTTACTGGGGCTTACGATGAATGAGAAACCGCAATATAATCATATGAAAGATAGAAATCTTTTATATCAATGTTTCGTATTTTGCTTTAGGGAATTCAAGCATGGGCTGAATTACTGTCCTTTTGAGGAATGGTGTTTGAATCATTCAACATACTTGATTTAATAAAGGACATTTCGTAGAATGAAGTTAAATTTATATTCCCCAAAGTGAACGTGAACTAATCGATTTATATGTATAATACATGCGATATTTATGGTCAATAATGGAGAGAGACCATTCGTAAATATAGCAAGTGGGGTCATAGGAATTGCCACAAAGCGACGTTTGTTAATTTTTTGCATCAGTCGATTTTCAGACCATGTATCCTTAGCGCACTGGATACAAATGCTAAGAAATATGTTTATACAATATATATATATATATATATATATATATATATATATATTATAAAAAAAAACAAAAAAAATACAACATAAATATAAATAAAATCACTACAAAAATAGCCATTTTGTTTCAACACACTCGGTGTCTTATCAAGTTATAATGTTGAAGATAAAATAAATGGTTTTAAAAGTTTCAAATTAATCTTCAATTAATCTTCAAATTAATCTTAAACTTTTAAAACCATTTATTTTATCTTCAACATCATCACTTGATAAGACACCGAGGGTGTTGAAACAAAATGGCTATTTTTGTAGTGAGTTTATAACATATTTATATTATATATATTTTTTTAAGAAATAATTATATCTGCTCTACTTTGTATTGAGCACTCATTTTAAGAATAATAATTGTTGGTTATTGGAATTCATTCCGTATACGCCAATTATATACTTGATATATATATATATATATATATATATATATATATATATATATATATATATTATATATTTAATGGAATGAGTGGCTTCAGTCTGTTCTATTCTTGAATACAATCTTCAGGCCGAATAGTGCTTCCACATATATGTATATATGACAAAATAAAATTTCTTGATTCATTAGCCTGATTTAAAACCTGACAGCAACAGGTATCATATATATATATATATATATATATATATATATATATATAATATATATTTATATATAAACTTTTGTATTTAGGCAGCAATTCTTCTTTCATGCACATTTCATTGAATACAACAGACTAGGTGCTTTTATTTAGTTTTTTATACAATTACATCTAATAATTTTTTTCTTTTCAGATGATAAATTATATAAAAACTGTACGAGTGCTTTCAGATAAAAATTCAATGAAATATGCATATATATATATATATATATATATATATTGTGTTTGTGTTTCGATCAGCAGATCTTATAAATTGGTTTTGAGTTATCATTCCTATTATTCTCTAAAATCCCGATGCATTTTCCTTACTGATAATTTTTATCTCATTCTTAACTGAAGAACCCGAGACCAGCAGATGTCGGCGTAACGCGTCCTTTATAAATTCACTTTTTCATCTCATCACATGTCTTTTTCACTCTCTATCTCTCTCCATCTCCATCTTCCTTTATCTCTCTCTGTCTTTATCTTTGACTTGCTAACCTATCCACTGTTTATATCGTGCATTCCCCGGGTAATTTACTTCTCTCTCTATTTCGACTGTATTAATTCTCTTTTTATATGAAAGAACTAGAAAGTTAAATCCGATGAATGGCGTATTGTACCGAAATTTTCACTGTTTTCTTCCAAATGTGTTGTCCAGTGTATTGACCTGACGACCTTTCTCTGTGTTGAATATATTAATTATATGCCACTTACAAAATGTGTATATGATAAATAATAGTTGTATAAATTTTAAAATATATAATTGACATCAGCATTTGTGGCTTCGCTATCAGTCTTTATAAATCTCTTGAAACAATCTACTAATTATTACTATTGTACATACAGTTGGGCTTCAAATATCTCCTATGAATTTTGTAAAGGATTTGTAAACATATGGAACCTTATAATTATATGTGTAGCTCATGATTTAGCATAAATGTTATTCTCCTCTTTTTGCGACACTGTACCAAAACGCAACAAATGCGAATAAAGGTATGTCTCTAAAAATAAAATTATCAATAATCTTGTTTAAACGTTTATTTGTATGAAAATGCAGGATGGTGACATGGAGTAACAACTAATTTAATAATAATTATTAAAGTCCTACTCACTATCCAATTCCCGGCGACAAGAATTAAATATGATTAATGTGTTGTCCGAATACTTTGTTCCTGAGAAATTAAATTCAGATTTGTTTACATTCATACCATCTGTCCAGAACGTATATATTCAAAGCAAAGAGTGACCCAAATTGTTCTAAACAAAGAAACGCATTTTTTTCGTATCTAAAATTCTAAACTTGGTATCTTGCATTTCCCCCGTGATTTCCTTCTTTTTCTCTCTCATTCGTCATCATTCATGTCTTCCTTCATCTTTTGCCTCATTTTCCTCTTTGGTTCTCCTCTTATTATTTGTTTTGGACGACGTCGTTTTATTCTTTTTGTTGGATTTTTCAGTTGCTTACACTTTTATATCATACTATCTATTATTATAATTTCCTTTTTTTACTATATCTATATATATATATTTTTTTTCTCTATCTACATATAATCATAATTGAAGTTGCTATACCCTTTAACCTTTCCCGTTGTTTACATGTAATATCAATAGTATCTTCAGCATCCTTCTGTAGAAACTCATCTCTTTTAGATCAATCCTCTTTTTTATTTATCTTTTAATTAAAAGAAAATAGTACTCCTCCTATTTTGAATCCCGTAAATTACATATACATCTTCTAACTCTAGTAGTGGCTAAATTAGCAGAAAATGATAGCGGATATAATTTTAGTTCATGTTCCTCCAGCTGGGAGTAAATGAGTAAAATATGCTCGGATTCGTTTCTTATTTCCAATATCGAAAGCTCTCATCACGAATTATCGGGCAATAAATATATGGCAAAAATTGCCTCTAATCAAATAAAACCTTGATGATACTTTCAAGGAAATAAAAAGGACTATGATTATTGAGATGGGCGAGAATACATTTTTGGCATGAAAACGGTAAATGCCATTTCTCAGAGAGCAATGGAAAACATGTTAAATAAAAAAATTGGTAATTAGTAATAAGATTATTGATAAAGTTCTTATTTGTGTCGGTTCCAGCACTAAAGACGAATTAAAACAAAAAAGAAATCATGTGTTAAACAAATTAATAGATATTAGGCTGACCATCAACAGAGAGAAATGTGAACTTGATGGCGATACAATATCATATTTAGGTTACCAGATTTCAGAGGATGCTATTGCACCAGAAACAAAGTTAATAAAAAGAATATTCAGTGGTATCTATAACTTAATAAAAAAAAATATTTAGAATCCTTTTAAGATTGATCAATTTTTATAACAAATACCTACGAAAATACAGCGACATAACAGAACCATTTATCTAATGAGCACAGCTTAACGTTTGAGGATTAAATAAAACATTGTAAAAATTTCGAGCTCAAAAGAAGGTTACTTTAACTACGTGTGCGAATGCGCGAGCTGTGTTAATTATTTTATCGCAAAATAGACATCCAATTATTTACTTTGCAAGAAGACAGGCGCCAGCAGAAATACACTATTTAAATTATATAAAAAAGCCACTGACTATTATCTGAAGCACAGACAGAACCCGACACTATTAAGATGTTCCTATAAAAGTCTGGCCATAAACCACTAGAATTTATTTTCAACCCTATAAACGAGTTACCGAAACTTATATCTTCCATAATTCTAAGGTGGGTAATAAAACTAATGGTATATGATTCTGGTATGCAAAATGAAATACAATACCACATGTCGATGCGGTGACAAGCATAAAATTTAATAAGGGTCAAAAAGAAAAATAAACGAAAATCCCTGATGAGGAAATATTACATTGGGTTGAAACTGACATCCAGATTGACATGAGCCGATATTAAATAAGCTTGCTGAGAGAATAAAAGGAAACATGTGAAGAAATTGTTCTAAAGGGGAAAGAACTTATGAAAGAAATAAGGCATGACATAACGATGGAAAACAGCGTTATATGCAATGGAGATAATCGTACAAGCAGAAACAATGAGAAAAGATATTCCGAAAGAAACGGATCCATAGTCTCGGGTTCATATGGACAATAAAAACATTAATGGCACTATTTCTATTTAACGGGACTATTTCTAACCTCAGTAGACTCCTTCACTGGATGGCCTGAAGTCGTTAAAGAATGAATAAACTACTACAATAAAGAAAAATATTAACAGTTATTTTTTCTAGAAATAGGATCCCTAAAATATTGTTATCAGACAATGCACCAGAATTTATGCATTTTTTTTTGGGGGGGGGGGGTATTAGCTGCCTCTTTTATAAAAACACCGCCGTATCATCCACAATGTAATAATATTGGAGAAAGAAAAATACAGACTGTAAAAATGGGATTGAAGGCAATGTCACCAAGTAGGGACAATTGCACATGCAAACAGATTTGCAAAGCACATCTGCATTAATGAGAAGACAAATAAGATCTCTACTGACAATGTCTTACTCAATAATGAAAATATGTTGTTATAAAAAAGGCAAAGAAGCAACTCCTGAGAAGATTAATTTCATCGTGCAAAGGGGACATAGTACAGTCATTATAGCAATGAAAGGGTAAAACCTAATGAGACATTCTTACCAAATAAGACCCAGCACTGAAAAGGAACATATTCTGATGGTGGAATATATTGACACAGAAGAATGGATGAGATCTTCAGATCAAGAAGCTATAATAGAAAACGAGCCGATGGATGATAGCGGGAGTGACTCTGACACGGATGTAGATGAAATGAGACAAAGATCTCCATTAATAAGAATAGTATATAAACCTCATGGGGGAAGAGAAGGAAATAGATTGGAGAAGGCGTCCAATTACAATGAAAGTCATTAAAACTATTCAATTCGAGGAGTGAAGAGGGATTTTAAAATAGGATTTTTCCTAAGAGTCAGCCGAGAGGAAGTTGATCACCTTTCATAAAACAAAACAATACAACAAATGCGAATGAAAGCAAATTACTGGTGTTCAGAGCGAGAAATGCAGAAAAGGCCCCCTGAACAGGGGGCATGCTAAATGTCAGTAGATGAAAGAGTATACCCCCTTTTCCTATTTGGAACGATTAAATCAATAATTATATCACAAATGATCGTAAAATCAACATTATAAATTCTGTCTGAAATATTTTAGCTATTCCACAATTATTTTAGGATGACTTATTTTTCATTATATTGTTATCTTCTTCAGCCATCAAATAAAACTGACTTCGGACTCGCACCCAACAATAGTCAAAAATAACTTTATATATCAAATATAAATAGTGATTTCTTCAACCAAATTATAAATCTCATCCGATTGCTTCTATCTTATATGAAGTGTAAGAAAGATAATAATAATAATAATAATAATAATAACAAAAAACAAAAAAAACAAATATTATTGAAAATTACAAGTTTTCTTATGTGAATTTTCTTAAGTATATTAATTCTTGATATGTGCAAGTTTCTTTACTATAAAGTATCCGTAGGCATGAACCTATTGTTTCGTTTAATAAACTTACTATAAGCAATTAATATTTTCATAGTATCTGCTCCGATAACCTTTTTTTGTTTTGTTACCCGACGATATGAATTTTAACGTGCTACTAGATTGGCATATATGACCCACAATTTTAGTGTTGAAAAAGCGAAACACAACCACGACTTCTACTCCAACAGTTTCTTTTCTCGAACTTTACATCTGGTGAACTCCCTTCCGTTTACTTACTTCCCTGATAACTACAATCTTCAAAAATGTAAATCCAGTGTTACACGCCATCGTCTGTCTTTTCCTCAATCTTCCCTATTCTCAGTCTTCTCTTTCAGTTATGCGGTCCTCCCCTTTTCATACAAGTGGACTCTACCATTGTTATTACTTGTAGTGCTGCCGTTAAATACCCAGAGAGAGAGAGAGAGAAAGAAAGAAAGAAAGAAAGAAAGAAAGAAAGAAAGAAAGAAAGAAAGAAAGAAAGAAAGAAAGAAAAAAAAGAAAATATACGAACGGAGATAGTGTGAGGTAACCTCTTTTAGAAGTCAGTTACAAGCACGTAGACTCTAAGGAAGTCCTACTTCGAGACTGTATATATCTATCTGTATTTGCTACTAACCGCGTTCCTGGACTTACTAACAGTATTACTCTTTGTATGATTGTGTAAATACATTTTATTTCTTATATTTGATTATTGCGTTTTTCATTCCTTGGAGACCGAATTCATCTCGGAATCCACAATACTTTCATTTCCTGTAACCACCATTGCGTACTAGTCGAGTTCCTGCTTGCTTCGGTTGAAATAACTCAAAAAAGTATTGCAATAAAAAAACAGATTTTAATGAGAATTGAGATTTAAGAAGTAAGAGTGTATAAATGAAAAGATTTGAAAGTTTTTTTAATTTTCATTTTTCAATTCACGGAAGCAAACGTTAAACACATGAAAGTGTTATCTTCTCTTCTATTTCCGGTATCTTTCATATTTCTTTCTTTCGTTTTTGCACTGTAACCGAATAGCGTCACTGATTAGTTTTTTTTTTTTTTTTCGTCTTATCTCGCAGTTAAAACGCAATTGGCTATTATTTATCAGATATTGACAGGGTGTAACGTACGCAATAAGGAACAAGCAAAATTGTAATGTGTTAGGAAGTATTCACTAGCAAACCAAATATTCCCTTCTGCAATTTGTTTGTACAGAAGCCCCACTAAAAACATAATAATAATAATAATAAAGAAGAGTAAGTATAGAAAAAGTTTGAGGTCAATAATAATAATAATAACAATAAAAAGAAGAAGAAGAAGAAGCAAACTATACATGTATAAAAAAGAAGAGTAAATATAGAAGAAGGTTGTGGTGTATAATAATAAAAATAATAATAATAAGAAGAAGTCTGTGCCATCTGATAGAAGACAAAAACACATGTTGGAAATCGTTTGAAAAAGTAAGTAGATTCAAGGAACTCAAAATAGAAATTGGTGTAATATGGCATAGAAATACAACACCATTCCCTGTTGCTACTGGAGTTCTAGGGATGATATGAAAAAGCGGAAACAAACATGTAAATCAAATGAACGGGCATGGAATTGTAAAAGCAATCTATGTAAAACGTCGTTATTTTAAGAAAAAAAAGCACAGCTTATATTTTCTAATTCATTTATTCATAAATTGACGTAGACAAACACACTGTCGAAATATAGTTAAACAAGTTTAACCAATGTCTATTTTTTTTCTTAAATTGAACTCCTCCGGAAGGCTGATAAAATACTGGATACGTTACGTCCATCATTTTGCTTATAATTAATAATAATAATAATAATAATAATAGTAGGACAATTCAAATATGAATTCACATCCCTACGTTCTGTATATTTCCTGTTAAATGATATTTTGCCATGTTTTTTGAATGAGAATCTGGTGAACTAACTTAACATGTAGATTTTAAAACCTAAATCCTTTCATGAATACCATGTAAATTCTAAAAAAAATAACTAAAATTAAGAATGTGTGAGAACGCGGGTAGAAGAGAAGGAGAGGTAGAGAGAGAGAGAGAGAGACTGCGTACTCAAAATCTTACAAAGGATGAAATAACAACGGCATGATATAGAAGTCATGATGCCATTTTAATTATATCACAAACGTTTGACGGTTTCTAAATAGTTTTGTTACCGCTAATGGTAAACTAAACGGCAAAACTAATTAATAGAAAAAAAGGCATATATTCACATTTTTTATTACAATTTATTTCATTCGAATGTTTAGGAGCGCCATAACTGGTTTAAAACCTTTCTCATGTATCAATCCAAACATTTTCCTTGTTTCAAATTGTTCATTTTTCAAACGGACACTGAAGACAATATTGATCGAATGATTTGCAATTACAAAAACTAACAGGATAGAAGGAGCATGGACATGTTAATGCTACACCTGTTGCTGCAGATTATAGAATAACTGAGACGGTAATCGTAAGAGAAGTTGCAAATATCAAAAATCTCGTCGAAGACAGAAATGGAGGACTTCGTTAAAGATACTTAACATGATATGCGGAGCAATGTACTCCTAAGCAAAGACCGCAGATGCACATTGTTTTCGAACGTATGATTTTTCTTTTTTTTCTTCTCTTTATTCGATATAAATATATACTTGAATATTAAATGTTGTTTAGTTTGTTTAACTTCAAAAATTGTCGCACTGTTCAATTGAGCGCATGTGAATAACGTAGAGTTACTTAAAAAGTTGCTGCATTTTAATTAAAAAAAAAGTGAAGAGTTTAGTTCTGACTATTGTTTCTGATATCTATGAGCCTAACAACTTTCCCGTAGCTTCTTTTGATGTACAACTTCGTAAGAGAACTGCTATGATTTATGATTTCTGAAATTTAGAGAAGTATTAAACAATATGCTTCTGAATCCATATATTTTTTTATTTCTTATATGTTAAGAATATTTACTAAGTTTCAGTTGGTGTTGAGTAATTCAAAACTAAGTGAAGCTGATCAAATTTAATTCTTTCGAAAATCATGTTATATAGATATAGTGTCGCTGCCAACACTTGAAAGTGAACATAGATCGCCAGTGAGCAAACACAGGCGATCCCATTGAATTAAACAGAGAACTTGACCACAGAGGAAACGCATATACAGGAACTCGCGTGATGTCTAGATTGATCTGTATTTCTACTCTATCCTCTATTACTATATGGACCGCTATTCTCTACACATCATATTATTTCTCTCCTCGGATCACTATACGGGTTACTTGTCGAGCGAGAATTATCGTGCAAGTCCTATTAGTGCGAGTGATATTCGAAGGCGTCTGACACTAATATTGTTTCAAAGGCGTACTATAGTTGTATCGGCGATTACAAAGCCTCAACTACAACGATCATTACGAAAGTGGCAACGAGTATTAATTCGTTGGCTTTACAAAAGTGACAACCAGTGTTCCTTGACATTACAAAAAATCAAAATAAAAGACTCAAAAGTCAGTAATCGAATTTAGAACTCGTATATCTATCAAAATAAGCAGGATTTAAAATTTAAATATATATCAAAATCAACAGTTGTAGATACGCAACTATTTCAGCAACTTAGCAATCATATTTTTTAATCTTTCTTTGAAAGTATTTTCGCTCCACTGAGCTGGAGAATTTTGATTGTAAATCGCATTATTCCGACACAAGTTGTTATAATACAATATAAGCCAGCACTTGCGCTGGCTTAAGAAAGGTGTGGATATTTTTTACTTCTGTTGAAAGTGTATATAACTTTCTTGAGTTATACGAATTCCTGGAAATTTGGCAAAACTCCAGGAAACACGAAGTTATACGTAATTTAACCTTCCAGTGATTTACAAAAGCCACGATATTTCTCATAACAAGTGTTTAATTTGCAAATCTTTATCACTGCTACTTGAAATGTATCGTGACGCCGTATGTTAAACACGAACGCCAAAACGAATTACGATGAGTACTCTTTAGCAATTATGACTGTAAAGAATAAATCAAATCTGAACAAAGATCAAAAGCTAAAGGCGCTATGAGTCTGTATTAGTCATTTCCGCGTAAAAGAATATACGTTCTTAACCGAATCTTTTAATTCAATTATTTCCGATTACTGTTTATCTGTAAAAGGATGAAGAGAATTAGGTTTGTAGGTAGATCGTTATATCAGATGCTTTGGTAATGTTGCCAAAGGTTTCACTTATAAAAATAGAACTATAACAAATCAAATAATCATGGTCGAATATTCAGATTTGCGATAGAAACATAATATGAGAGAATGTAAAGTATTCTTCCCGAAAGTCTTTCAAAATATCACCCTATTACATTTATATGGCGGACAAGTCACGTCTCGGGAGAAAATCTTCATGGTAGGTATATCCTCGAGCTTATAGAATGCACATTATTAAAAAAAATTGGAAATAATTAGGTATTACCCGAACTATGGAATTAGAAAGAGAAATTTTAGACATTATTTACATTATTCGGTCTATTGTGCTCATCTTCGTCGCCAAATTTATTACAAGGTTTCGGTCATCATACGCTCCAGCCTTCTTCAGTTGGTTCGAATGTCGAACCGAACCCTTTATTTCGCTCACTGGGGTAGACTGTTCTAGTTCCACGTGCCATGTTTAATGGATGTCAGTTATCAGTTGCCTCCTGTTAATTTCCCTCTGAAAGTTCTTCACTGCTTTTGCCGGGTATTGAACTCACACTCTACAACAGTCTACCCCAGTGAGCGAAATAATGGGTTCGGTTCGATATTCCAACCATCTGAAGAAGGCCCAAGAGTACATCGGCCGAAACCTTGTAATAAATATGGTGACAAAGAGGAGGACACTGGTCCGAATAATGTAAATAATGTACATAATACTTCATCTCAGAAATATAGATAGATACTGAGATATTTTTATGTAAGGTAAAGGAAACGAAAATATATATAATTATATCATTCCTTATATGACGCAGAATCTACAACGAAACACATAATTTTGTAAACATAGGAGAATATAAATTTGTAAAAGTGAGGAATGTACTTAAGTTGAAAATAATGACAACATACTATCATCATATTTTCCAATCTTCAGAAAGTAGGTGATTATGGCTTTCCACTCTCTGTCTTTTCTACAAATACTTCCATGGTAACTGCTCTGACGAGCTTCTTTCTCTGGTTCCCAGACTCCATGAATTCAAGCGCCCTACGAGGCTGGCACCCCGCTCTCACACTTACACCATAGAAAATTTCAAATGTAGCCGTCTCTTCTACTCCAATAGCTTCATACTTCGCACCTCTCGCCAGTGGAACACCCTGTCCAATTACTGTTTGCCTGAAAGCTATAATCTCCAACTATTCAAATGTAATGTGAATCGACATCTCCAGTTACCTTGATCTACCCACTATCCTTCTCCTCATCCTTTCTCCTATCACTCCTATCTGCTCTCGCTCCAAATCTTCCGCGACCCCCTGCATCCTAGTGGCTTCACGCCTTGCTTGGGGCTTAATGCTTAAAAAAAAACAAAAAAAAACAACTTCCAATTTTTCCAACTACTACTAACGTTTGCCATTTCACAATCCTTTCCAATCCCTGTTCTGACATACTCACTTTTTACTGACTGGATTACATATGGAATTTCAACACGCTAAATTTATTTTTGCAACACGTGTCAAGTAGATTATGTGTATAAATAAAAACTTAAAGAAAAATTATGCAAACAACGATTTTACTAAATAAATATTTGTTATTTTAATCACTATAGTGTTTTCTCACAAATATTGGGAGTATTTTGTATGTTAAAAAATAAAACTTTAAATTTTAGCCCGAAATTAAAGAAAATTCCTTTTACTAAGCGTGTACTAAATTCGGCTTTGAACGGTCAATGTATGGCTATTTTAAGTATGATGGACGGACGGACTAACGGAAGTTATATAACTTTATATATAGATTTTTAAAACTACAATGAATTTTAACTAGCATATATTTAAGATGATTTAATTTATAAGCTGTAACAATACTAGAGATATGTCGAACTTTTAACATTATATATATATATATATATATATATATATATATATTATGTTAAAGTTTAAATATATATATATATATATATATATATATATATATATATATATATATATATAGATAGATAGATAGATAGAAGGATAGATAGATCGAGAAAGAGAGAGAGAGAGAGAGAGGCAAGGTGGCGTAGTGGCTCGGGGTTCGAATTCCAGTTGAAATCATTACATTCACTTACATGCTAATACCCTTGCGAAAGATAACAATCCTATTCTTCTCCCTCCAGCTATGGGTAAATGGCAGGGCAGACTGGATTCTATAGCCTTGGATGATAACTAGTCTAAGAGAAGGACAACTCTGAATTTTAAACTTACAGGGGGTTCGTTTGGGAGAGTTCTGGTTCAAGGTGCACCGTGTCTCAGTATTCGGCCCTTCAAAAGGTGTGGTTTGTTCTGTAGAAAGCCTTCACCACCCTAATCAAATATTCTGTTGTTTGGCTGTCGGTTACTGGGAACTGAGCTGCTTGACCGTCATATGTCGAATACTACGGGAGACACCACTATATATATATATATATATATATATATATATATATATATATATATAGTGGTGTGACTGGATGACGGGTGCAACGCTTGAGCTTGCCGAGAACGCGAGAAGAGCGTGGATTGCGAAAGCTCGAAACTATCGCATTCTTCGGCGCCAACTGAGGGAGGCCATTAGGACCGATAGCAATGCGCGCTGGAGCAGGGTGGCCGAGGAGGCCGAGAGAGCATCTACGTGTGGAGACACGCGCAAACTCTACCAGCTGCTGAAACAGGCTGGTCGGGGCGCCATTGGACATGGCGACACGCTTCTTGCCGGAGATGGATCGATCCTAACCGAAGTCGCTGAAAAGGTCAATCGATGGCGCAAACACTTTGACGTGCTCCTCAACCACCAGCCCCCCGCTGTCCAGTTAGACCTGCAACTTGCGGATGGAACTTACAACTGCAGCGTTGATCCGCCAACAATTCAGGAGATTCTGTCTGCCCTTCGTCAGCTGCGTAACAACAAAGCTCCCGGGGAAGATGTGATCCCGGTGAAAGTCTACAAGGCCCTGCCCTACATCTTCGCTTCGTGGCTTCACAGGGTCTTTAATGCGGTGTGGACCACGGAGACTGTTCCTGATGACTGGAGACACGCTGTTTTGCTGCCATTCTTTAAGAAAGGTGACAGGATGGTGTGCTCCAACTATCGGGGAATCAGTCTGCTCAATGTAGCGGCCAAAACCTTCGCAGTTCTGCTTCTGAAGCGATTCCAGACGGCTCGAGACGCCCGCACGCGTCCCACCCAATGTGGCTTCCGCCCGGGGAAAGGGTGTGTGGATCAGATCTTCAACCTGAGGCGCACACTGAGCAGCGCTGGGCCTACCAACAACCAACGGTCCTGTGCTTCATCGACTTCGCAGCTGCGTTCGATTCGGTCGATCGAGATGCACTGTGGAAACATGCTGGCGGACGGCATCCCCTGTGAAATTGCTTCACCTTATCCAGGGTACTATCTAGCCACGCGGGCGCGGGTGCGGGTCTACGGCGAGGAATCGGAGCCCTTCGACGTCAGGTCCGGAGTCCGATAGGGATGTGCCCTCTCACCCACCTCTTCAACTTTGCCATCGACTTCATCCTCAACACTGCCTCCGCGGCTACTCAGGTGTGTCGGTCGGTAGAAAATGTAGAGGTGTCGGACTTAGCCTATGCCGATGACATCGTCCTTCTGGGGTCCTCGATTGCAGACGTCGAAAGTGTTCGCGAAAGAGTTCACAACGCGGCCCGCTCTGTGGGTAT
>CAHIKZ030004302.1:1765000-1787500 GCA_903632075.3 Acanthosepion pharaonis | reverse complement strand
CTCTCCTTGTTTTACATTGGATACGGCCACTGTCTTATAAAGAACAAGGTTGTTTGTTTTGTCATCTATCGCTGAAAGAATATTTTATCTTCATTCTGTGTCCGTACTTCTTACCAGAAAAATAAATGTCTGAAACCATTTTTGGTTTGTTGTTTTCCATTTAACACAACCATCGGCTGGCACTAAAAACGCTACGCACTTCCCATATTGATGGCGGTTTCCTTCACTAGTTTTTGTTTGAAGTAATGTGGAATGTCAACATCTCGACTCTATTTTCTTTTCGAGTGACATGGGATATCAATTTTATATTTTGCTGCTGTTGGAAGTCCTCAAGAGATGATGTTCTTCGGTACTGTTGTTTCAATAGTAACAATGGTCGGAAAATGATGGTCCTTGCTGAGAAATAGAGGTTTATTGTGTTTAATAATTGATCTGAAAAAGCGGTTATATGGAGGTGAGAATTGAGATGTTTCTGAATGGGTTTAGTGCCATGCATAGGATCCATATGAATGTCTCAATCTATCGAGGATTTTGAAGCACAGGACCCGAGTTTGTACCTTAATGGTTGGTTTTTGTAGCAATTTGTTATTTGTCGAAACTACCTCTATCTCAGCCTATATTTATGTTAAATTTATCTTCTTTGTTGTATATTTATTATAACTGTTCCCATTCGCCGAGTTATTTGCTGTTTCTAATCTCGAAAAGGAAATTCAATCAATGGTTAACTGTGGTAGGAAAATGTCTTGCAAATTTTAAGGCCTTCAAAACGAAAGAACTCTTATTTAGCCAACCCAGAGATAATTACCTGCCCATCTGTTGAAACTTGACTAATGCATGGAATAATAATGTAACACAAAATGTACTTAGAACAAAATGTATTGAAACAAGAAAGTGTACACAATATTTACCTATAGTCTTTTGTATATTCCTGGGAAGACCCTTCCTGGAGAATGTGTTGACTTAGTCGCAGTCGGGCAGAGTCTCTGGATTGAATCTCTTGATTCCTCTCCTTTCTTCCCGGTACCAACCATATTTATATGGTCGGTACTCCACTATGCGAATTAGGTGGATCCTACCACAACACCATCATAAGTATATTTGATGCTAGACTCAAAGAGATTGTCACTCTGCGCCTTCTTCGCCTTACGCTTTCAATTGACTTGTAGCGGAGCAAAAACATTGAATCAATAGCTGCATCTGCTGCTATAAAATTTGGCTCACTCTGTCGTTCGAGAATTGTTTTTTTCTGGTCAGAGTCCATTCTACATATCTACACATCTACCATTCGTCCGTGCATTGAGTACTGTTGATATATCTGATCTGGTACCTCAGCTGTTCATCTCAAGTTTCTCAACAAAATCCAAAGAATTAGCTGCGATATAAGTGATCCTGACTTGGTATCTCGACACCATTCCCCTTCTCTCAGACATTAGGTTACTGTATATTTGTTGCTGCATTATGTAGAAAACTCACAGACTGTAAATAGGGATATTTCATAGACATGTTTTGCATGCGTTTGCTTTATAGATATACCAATCTTTATTCAGCTTCCAACTCTCGTTGCTTTGGGCCAGACTATTTTATAAATAAAATATTGCTAGGCTAAAATGTAATTATGCCGAAGAAAGATGTTAAAAAAATTAAGCATGAAAATAGATTCAAGATGGCAAGGTTTTCTAAATGTATACACACCTCTGCTTCCATATTTTCTCACACTGCATAAGACCGTGTTTTTTTATAAAAATATTACGTGGCTACTGTTCTGTCAAGCTTTTTACCCCTGTTGCCCTGACTACATAAATTTATGTGTGATACCAGACCGGCATCTAGATCTAAACATTTTACCGTTGAAATAGTTAAATATACCCACCACTTCTTCTTTTCTTGTACTTCCTGCCTGTGAAATTCCCTTCCGTTTACTTGTTTCCCTGATATCTACTATCTTCAAAAATTTAAATACAAAGTCAATCAAGACAGTTTTTCTCTCATTTTCACTTTATATAACCCAACTGCGAACCAGTGGCACCCCCGCCTTGCTTGGGGTTTAGTGCTTAGGAAAATGTTGTTGCTTAATAGGACCATAGTTATTCTACATGGTAAGCCCGGAAAATGCTTAAATTTTATGGATTTTTTAGTATTGACCAAGTTGATAATAGAGAAATTAACAATTAGGTTTTAAATCCAATATAGATTTCATTCCCAACTAACTTTCCACCGAGCTAATAATAATTATTAGTTATTCCTGTCGTAATTCTTCTTAGAGAAGTCACTGGCATTTGCACTAGCAATGCCTGTCCTAGGCTGAGCTAAATTTCTAGAAAACTCACAGACTGTAAATAGGGATATGTAATAGGAATATCTTGCATGCGTTTGCTTTTATGGATATACTAATCTTTATTCAGCTTCCAACTCTCGTAGCTTTGGGCCAGACTGTTTTATAAATAAACGATTGCGAGGCTAAAATGTAATTATGTCGAAGAAAGATGTTAAAAAAATAAGCATGAAAATAGATTCAAGATAGCAAGCTTATCTAAATGTATACACGTCTCTGCTTCCATATTTTGCTCACTCTGCACAAGACCGTGCTTACAGGTCACGATAGACGCATCGATTTTGAGTCATTTTTAGACCAGCAGGATCAATGGTGCATTACAGTCGTGATGGAGAACGTCCAGGTTTGGCTTTGTCTCGGAAAAATTGGCTTGTATATTTTTGCCTACTGACCGAATAAGCTATCTGAAGAACGGGAGAGAGCATATTCGACAGAGTGAGATCTCGAAATTATTGGTACCCAATGACATTAACTGATGATCACACTTGACGTCGCTCGCGAAAGTAAATATGCGTCCCTCCTGCGAAATATTTATAGAATGTCGAACATTGTTTTACTGAAACTTATATACACAGAAGATTACATAGATATTTACGTGTGAGTGGATTGTACATATTTAAAAATACAATTATATACATATGTTAGAACCGGATAGTTTCCAAATATATTTCCATAAAAATCACACACGCACAAACATTTATACACACATAAAAGCACAGAGACACACCCATAGATATATTGTGTGCGTGCGTATTAAATATATGCAAATCTTTCAGCGAATTTCAATTAGCAAGTGACGCCCGCACACCACAGACATATATACATACACAAATATGCACTTGAACTCTCTCTCTCTCACACAGGCATACACTCACGAGCACACACGCGCACACAAACGCTAAACACACACACACACACACACACACACACACACACACACATATATATATATATATATATATATATATATATATATATATATATATGAATCCGACAAGATAATATGAGATAAAAAAAACAAAGTAGGAAACGAATCTCAATCTGGCATGTTTCGCCTTTATTAAAGCTTCATCAGACAACGAGGTAAGAAATGAAAAAAAGAGAAGGTGTATTGGAATATTATGATTTTTTGTTGTTCTCATTGGTTACTCAGGCAGCACGTGTTCAAAAGCAATCGATACTATATAAATATTTGTTAGGAACATTTAGGATGTTAAAGAGTGTGATAGTGTAAGAATGTGTAAGTAAAGAAATGCTTCTGTGTGTCAGTATATGTAGGACGGTAATTTTAATTCATGTAAGTCTATGAGTGTGTATGTGAGGAAATATGGAAATGTCACCCTTGTATTTTGTCGGTTAAATGTAGCGATATGTTTCAAAATAATTTTGCATTTGTTTTGATTTTTATATTTTCGTATGTGTGAGTGTGTAAATTCTGTTGTCGGTAATTCTGTGTGGATTGTTGAAAAGAAGTAAAACATACTAATAATCAAGTCTGGGTATGATTTAATATAATTTTTTAAATATGGAATTTGTAAAATCCGCATTATTTTAGACATAAGTTAAATTCATGAATAATGCATCTGCAGAAAATGGTGAAACAATGTAATATTATATATATATATATATATATATATATATATATATATATATATATTATATATGTGTGTGTAAGTATGTATATATTGGTTATACGTATTTTTTCATAATATATTACGTCGTTTAAAATATGCTTGTAGATATATAGTATATTAAAAATAAATGCATGTGTGTATATATATGTGTGTGTGCTATATTATACTTCAAATTGATACAGGTAGCTAAAAATGCTATAGAAATAACACAATATACATTCCAAAAATGATACGTATGAAAAGGTTGGAATGCAAACAGCGTCTCACATATCAAAATTGTAACATTTAAAGGTTGGTTAACCTGTATATATATATATATATATATATATATATATATATATATATATATATATATATATATATATATGTTGAAACTTGACTAATACATGGAATAATAATGCAACACAAAATGTACTTTGTATATTTATATGGTCGGTACTCCACTATGCAAATTAGATGGATCCTACCACAACAATATATATTTATATATATATATATATATATATATTTATCTATATATATATATATATATATATATATTTGTCTGTGTGTTGGTCAGTGACACAATTTAGAATAATGGAAGGCAGATGTAACATATATTCATCAAGAACTTATGGACATCTGCTGTAAACATTGATATGCATATATAACGCTCTCTTTATCGATCGATCTGTCTGACGCCCACATCACGCTGAAATTCTTGTTCCTGTGCGATCACCGAAGACATCAAAGCCGTATCTGGTCAGTTCCTTGGTTGGCGATCGTTTGAGAATATCAGGAGTTTAAGCTTCGGTTTGCAGCTGATGTAATGGATAATGGCTCGGAATTGTTAATAGGAGAGCCTACTTCCTATTCCTTTTAGGTTCGATTTATTCAGTTAAGCGCAAAATAACTTCTTCAACCGACACCTATGGTTACATTAGTAAAGCTCGTGGCGCTAAACTATTATTATCTCCCCACCAAAATAAAATAAAAAATATGGCTTTAAATAACCTGATAATGGTTGATAATCTATAAAAAAAAACGAATCCTTCTATCAGTATTTAACTGTGTATCTGTCTGTAGAGAAATTGACAAATTAACACTTTCAGAAGAAATTGTTTTCCACAGGTGGATGGATTTTACATGCATAACTCTATATAAAAGGATAAAAATACTAGAAAGGAGAAAACGTATATGTATGTATCTGTGTGTAGTGTTTGTGTGTGGGGGGAGGGGTGATGACACTATTCGCATTGGGAAATAAATTTTAAACAGAACTGAAAAGACTCAGGTTCGGTGTAAAAGTGAGAGTGAGAAAAGGTTATGACAGTTTTTGTTATGGCCTTGAAACAGCGCCAACTAAGTGGCGCCATGGCAGACTAAGTGAAGGTAATCTTCACAATACACAATCCTCATATGGCTTCCGTGAATATCACGATAAAAATTCAATAGTTATGTCTTTTTCTTGAGATCAACCGCTTAGTAAATGGCTGCTGATCTATATGGCGCATATATCTATGTATCTTCTTTTCTTTCTCCGTCGCTTGCGTTAGAAAGGGTATATTGTCTCTTATTTTCTACTGCCGCTAGTTGATCCCATAAATGACGATTTAGGAATCTGTATAAATATTCTGTGGATATGCTTTTTTGGCTTGTCAGATAGCACTTGTCTGAAGTCGACGGTTGTAGAAGGACGATCGTATTTCTTCTTCTTCTTCAAAGAGCTTGCTCACTTTACTTAAGTCTTAACTCAAGCAGAGTGGCCAAGGTGTGTGATTTTAATACTACCCCTCACGTTCTGCCCTTTTAGATTAATAACGTCTTGTGTTGAATTTATATTACCTTCTTTCTTTGTTACTATCTCTATCTCTCTCCATCTCTCTCTCTCTCTCTCATATATATATATATATATATATATATATATATATATATATATATAAGCTCTCGAGAGAAAGGCTTTTTTTTAAAAAAAACAGAGGCTCCTATTGCTATTCAACATTACTCTTCAAGTTCGAATTAAGTTCTCCGAGCCGCTGAAGGATTCCGTATTGAAAAAGATGTTAAAAATCCCTTCCTGCTGGCCTAGAGGTAAGATATCTTAAAGGTGCCAAATCAGTCGGTTTTCGATCCCGGCTTGAAGTAATCCGACGCCAACCAAACTATATATCAAGATACTGATTTTAAGTAGAGCTTTTTAATACTAATGATCCCCAACACAAGGCCAAGAAGTCACCCAAATTTGAGGCTTATTGTGTAGTGTTTTATGAGCGTAGTGAAAGGAAGAAATGAAGTAGATGAGGTGATGTAGAAATGATAAAGTTTAAACGTACACTTAAAGAAGTTAAGGTTAGAGTTTGTAGAAAAAAAACTGTTTGGAGTCTGTTCCACAAAGCAGCATTTGTCTGTAAGAGGTTTTCTGAACTGAGCAGACCTTCTTACTAGGGGAATACGAATGGATTTAGGATTCATACTTGTGTCAATGACATGGCGGATTCCATTTGCAAAGAGCTTGTGAGACTAAGGAATGTAGATCTCCAGAACACATGTCATAGAAATAGACATAAATTAGCGAGAGTCACACGAAGTTTTGTTTAAAGGAAATGTGGTTTTAAGGTGTAAAATATGCCATCACTCCGAAGACCGCGTAGACACTTTTGAACTCGATCGAACAAGTGAAGAGTGGGCAGTGTCAGTCTAGATATAGTAACAATACTCCATTTTTGATTCAATCTGGCATTTGTAAAGATAGCGTATAGCAGAAGAAGTCAGCTACATACTAGAGCGGTACAATGAAGCGACTATTTTCCCATCATATTTAGCAATATATGTTCAACTTGATTGAATGAAAGCGTTCAGGATCGACATGAATTAATACGTCCAGATCGATACGTTTTCGACTAAAGCCCATACAGAAATGCATTTTCCAACCATATGCGTATATTTGCGAACCCAACTCGACTGTCTGATAGAGAGCGTGTATTAAATTGCGAAATTTTCGTCTGTAACATATTGGCTTAAGATTTTTCAGTTAGTAAATCTTCGCCATAGCCACTGTCTAAGAGAGAAAGGCACCGCATTTATGCTTTCGAGATGTGAGCATATCTCACAATCCTTAGCGTGCCATTAATAACGACAATAATAAATTGGTGCCAGATACCATCAGAACACTGTATGTATTGAGAGAGCAGACGGCGCTAAGGAGGCTTCGTTACTTTGGGTATATTATGCGATGAGCCGGCTTCGATAAGGACATTCTGCTGCCACCACTGGCTTGGAATGATGATATTAAGACGTAGGTTGGAATGAGCCTGGCTAAGGCTGTAAGGGCAGCATCAGATAAAAAGAGATGGAGAGAAGTGGTGACCACAGCATAATGCGCTATCTAAATAAATAATGATGATGATGATGATGACGAAATTTAGTACATATAAGTCCGTTAATAGCGGCTCGAATCCAGTCAAATCCATTACATTCACTTACGTGATAATACCTTTTGGAAAGGTATAAATTCTCTTCTTCTCCCCCCAGATATGGGTAAATAGCAGGACAGACCGGGTTCTATAGCCTTTGATGACAACTGGTCTACCGCAGAAAGAAATCGGTTGCCATACTGTAGGAAAAAATATGCCTTGTCAGTCAAGCATCGAAAGATACATGACTGCCTAAGCGTATTTCAGGCATGGCACATAATTGACTGAATCCGTTAATGAAAGTTCTGAAAGGATGTGGTATATCTGTAGAAATGCCGCAAAATATCCAGCCTGATGCACACACCCCCAATCTAAACAAACGAGAAATCATCAACATTGTTTTGTAAATATCTTGATTTTGCAGAGAGCATATCCTCAATTCCCATTTTTTAAATGTTTCGGGAATATTTATTTATTCACCAATCAGTCAGTTATGTGCCATGTGTAGGCGATCATGTATCTTTCGATATATGACTGACGAGGCAGTCTTTTCCCGCAGTAGGTTGCCATTTCTTTCTGCGGTAGACCAGTTGATATCCAAGGCTATATAACCCGGATGGAGAAGGTTATTCATACCTTTCCCAAAGTTCTTAGCGGGTAAGTGAATATAATGTATTCGACTGAAATTTGTATTTTTCGAAATTATGTACGAAAAATAAAGGTTAATCCTATATATGAAGTGGTTAAAATTTTAGTGACTGAGGAAGCATCCTCTCAGGAATCAATTCCACAATTCAGTGTTTTCTTGGGAGGAAGCCCACCATAAGGAACAAATGGAATACAAAGGGGATGTGGATGATTCGACCATGTCCAAATGGTGGCATATCGGGTCTTAACAGTAAAAGTCCAAACATATGGAACATCATCAGAAGATTGTCCCTGAAAATAGGAAAAGTTCGGCGTAGGCCTCTGACCTTTCCTGTCTGCGAAGTGGGGTTAGGATGGAAAATAATCCGTCGTTTAATAGGCAGTTTAAATGCATTTAATACAGTCAGGACTTTAAAGGTTTGATACGCGCTTCCGGCACAGATATCACAACAATTTTCATTTTTGGTCGGATCTTGTAATTTTGGCGTAATCTGTGGTGCATCTGTTGCGTGCATGTGGGTGATAGATGTTTCTGAACATTATCAAGACTGGAAAAGGGGTACGAAGTAACACCACCTCAGATTGTTGTTCATGATGACGGCCGTCTTCGAGTATAGAATCCAGAGGTTAGCAGTGAATATTTCGAAGACAGTAGGAAAGCGTTGTTCAGTTTAGCAGTGGATATTTTGGTAAAAGTAGCAGAGCGTAGTTCGTCCTTCTGTTATCTCTTCGCCTGACAAGCTGGAACTGGACATTCGGGTAGAGTATAAAAATGGCCGCCTTTATACACGATGGATTGAATGTTCTACGTCTACTGATTGGTTAGCTTTCTATTGGTGGACTATAAAGTGAGTCAAGTCATTTGGGCTAACTCACTAAAAACTGCAACACAAATATGGTAGCAATACCCCATGTTAGGTTTAATCGGACAATTGTTCATATAGAGCTTAATAGGAGATATTCACTAAATATTTCGGATGATAGATCTTTAAAACTTCCTCACTTATGTTGAATTCAGGAGTCATGAGTTATGACTAGGTAACTCATTCTTTTTTTCCGTTTTTTCTCTCATCACAAGACCGCAACAGAAGAAAGTAACTGGACTAAACCTCCATCTGTGTTCGAAAGTAAACATGGAAATTTGAATGGTATACATATTTATTCTTATCAGAGAAAGAACCTTATTAATGAGAAATAACAGTAGATATTTTATATTCAGTTGGCCTTAACTGAATCATATTTCTATTACATGTGTTTTGACGAGCTACATTTTTTGCTTCCACCAGCCTTGTATTTTGTGATTATTAAATGGTGCCCTATGAGCGTTAGTAATAGCAAAATTTGCTATTCATCAAGTTATATAGGGAAGGTAACAGTAAACTCTAGATGTGAAAATGTAAAATGATTGTAGTGAGTGGGGAAACAACCTGCCGGTAGTCCTTTAACCAAAGCTACTGTTCTTAGGAATAAATTGTCCGAGTCGAAGTTACTACTTACCAGTGTATTAAGAAACGAATACAGATGATTCATCATTGTATACGTGGTATGGCGTATCCCAGTTACAAAAATCAAGACTGATGGCAGCAAGGAATGTATCTCATCAAAACAAATGCCATGGAACCAGCGATACAGCAACGAGAGGCCCGTGCCATTTTGTCTTTAGAAAAAAGCATTTGTAGGTGGAAAATAATTCATCAACCGCGAAGCCGTATAGACGTTTTCAATTCTATCGAGACAAGTTAGTAATGACGCGGCAACTCTAGCGCAACTATGGTAGTAATACTCCATTTTTAGGTTTAATCTGGCATTTGTAAATATAGAGTATATCAAAAGGAGTCAGATCTGCACTAAATATTTCGGATGGGAGGTTTTAAAACTTCCTCAATTATAAGCTGAATTCGGAAGTCATGAGTTGTCACTAGGTAAATCATTCTTTTTTTCACGTTTGTTCTCTCATCACAAAACCGGAGCTGAAGAAAGTAACTGGACCAAATCCTCTGTCCGTGTTCGAACGTAAACATTCACATTTGAATGGAATATATATTTATTCTTATCAAAGAACCTCATTAAAGAGAAATAACAGTAGATATTTTATATTAAACCAACCTTAACCGAATAATAATGTGCAGTGATAAATGTTATTTCTTGCAGATAGGCTTTAAAAAGTTACATCTTCACAGAATTGTTTTCTCGCAATAAAGACGGCCTCAACAACAATACTCTCCCTAAGCAACATTGGATGTAATTCATGTCAAGAAAAGAAATGAAGTTTATTTCAATCATCAACAAAGTTAATCAAATAAATTCGAATTCATTCCCAATAGAAAAAAAGAGAATTTTACAAATGCAGAAGGTAAATAGAAAGTATGTAAAATATAGACAAAAAGACTCTTCCCTCAAAAAATGTCATTTAATTCTATTGAAGGTAGATGAATTGTCTTTTTATATGAAACACATTCATTGACATACAGTGTCGTATTTACCTATAAGATTAGCATTTTCGGACCTCAAAATATAGTTAGCCTCCAACCAAGGTGTACAATATTTTTGACACTGCCATAGGCCTTTTCCTTACACAAGTTGTCCTAACGCAATTTAGACTCTAAACAAGCTTTCAGTAATTTTTCTTTAGATATGTAACAATAACGTCTAATGATCTTTAAAGGAAAAATTGTCAACTGCGGATTTTTAAAAACACATCATCATCCTCTGCTTTAATAAATTGTTTAATTTAGCATTCTTCCATTTTCCTCTACTTGCGTGTATGAGGGATTAGGAGAGGCCTCACAAGTGAAATAGCCTCGCACCTTTCTTCATCTAAATCCGGATCTGTCGACATATAAACAATGTTTCATCTAGAATACAATTAGGGTTGAATTGCTGGATATTAACATGTGATTTTCCTTAATGTCAACATCAGTTTTTACTTATGTATGAATTTAAAGGTAAATATTGATCCTGTTTATATTGATGACATAGATAAACAATATTTATACTTTAGTGTCCGTTTCAGCATTAAATTATCAGAAACTCATATCATATAAATATATATATATATATATATATATATATATATTATCACATACTTATATAATATATATACATATATAGATATATTATATATATATTTTCACATAGTTATATCATATATATATTAAATATATATGATCACATACTTATATCATATTTATATATATTATCACATACTTATATCATATATATATATTATCACATACTTATATCATATATATATTATATATATAACCAAATACTTATATAATACATATATATATTGCATATATATATATATATATAATCACATATATCTGATACATATACATATATATATATTATCACATACTTATAAAATATATATATACATATATAGATATATTATATATATATTGTCACATAGTTATATCATATATATATATATATATATATTATCACATAGTTATATCATATATATATATTATATATATTATCACATGCTTATATATATATATATATATTATCACATACTTATATCATATATGTATTATATATATATATAATCAATAACTTATATCATACATATATATATTGTATATATATAATCACATATATCTATATATATATATATATATATATATATATATATATATATATATATATATATATATATATATATATATATATATATTTATATATATATATATATACATTATTACATACTTATATCATATATATTATTATTAGATTATCACATACTTGTGCCCGTAGATAAATTATTGTGGTTTATATTTTAAGTCATCTATAATATATAATTGTTTACACTTGAGATCTTAAGCTATCGTTTGAAATCGTTTGTTACCATCCAAATTTTACAATGTTCGAAATCTATATGTGTAGATACACAAGTTAGAATATTCAGTTAAAATTTAATTTAGAATTCTAGTTAAGATTTTGAATACATTTGCTTCATAATAAAAAAGGTATCTTTTACTGGCTGTACTAAACTAATTTTTTAAGTCGTTATTTCCGAAAAAATATTACATTGTGAGAAGGCTGCACTTTCTTAAACAACTTTTTCATATACCAATAAATAATTATATAATATCAAATAAAAATTAATGTAAATATTTGTTCAAATAAGAGTTAATTTAACGTTCACGGTAAAAATGAGTGTGCAGTTGCTTTGTACAATAAAACTGTATTACAAAACTTCTACCTTTTACTGACTAGACTACACTAATTGTTTAGCTACTGACTTTCGAGAAAATACTGTGAAAATGCGTTGCTGTTTCGTAAATAACTGTTTCCTATACAGACAAATAATTATATAAAACAAATAAAATTAATTTAAGTATTCGATCAAGTAAAACTTAATTTAAATGTATGGGTAAAACTGAGTGTACAGTTGCCTTTGTACAATAGAACGATATGATAAAACTGGTACCTTTTACTGACTATACTAAACTAATTGTTTTCTTTCAAGAAAATATGTTGCTGTTTTGTAAATAACTCTTTCGTATACAAAATAAACAATTATCTAGCAGAAATAAAAAAAAATCAATTTAAATATTTGTCCAAATCAGCTAGAACCATGTCAGTTGGTTAATTGAATGATAAATTGAAAATAATTCTATATAACTCGTTTCGTCCTTCAAAATGATAACTCCATTAATTTTCTTATACCTGAAATTATATATATATATATATATATATATATATATATATATATATATATGTGTGTGTGTGTGTGTGTGTGTGTGTGTGTGTGTGTGTTCTTTTATAAATATGATCCAAAGGGCAACACTAAATAAAAAATGCCACAATACTGGTAACTCACGTGTCGCGATTCACAGATTAGCCGATCTCAAAAGTGTCAACCTTAGCCATACGACATCTTCACCGTTTCCGTTAGCTGCATAATTACAACTGAGATTAGCGCTTCTATTTCCCTTGCCCTTACATATTCTATCAGTATGAACGTCAGTTTAGTCAGATGAGGTCTTTTTAGAAGAAAAAACAGATTATATGGAATGTTTCCACCCTGTCATTCCAATACCCAACATTGTTCTGACATATTCTTCAAGACTGTCCAGGGTGCTAACTACGTAACAAGGATTCCAAATGAAGCAAGCACAGAAATACAATTAACTTTTTTTTCTAATAATAAAAGGTAACAGAAAATGCGACAAATATATCTAAAGATATACAGGAGAATCGAACGATGTCTTCCAAAACTAAACAAAATATTAATACATAGGAAAACAGAAAATAAGAAAAATTATTGAGTTATGTAATATCTAATCTCGTATACAGCAGTGAATGCTGGATAATATTCTGCTTGAGAAGGAAATGTAAAAGACAATGTAGTATGCCTGTGAATGCTAAGAATATCAAAAAAGGGGGAAAGCTTAAGGATTTAAATGAAATATAAGAGAACATGTTTGCATTTCGAATGATTCAGTTAAAAATATCTAGGAATTACGGAGCGTGATGAAAACTTGGAATATTTTAAATTCACAAGACTTTGAAAGTAAGAAGAACAAAGCTTAACAACTACTAACCTATTTGAAATAACTTCTTCTTCCTCTTCTTCTTCTTCTTCTTCTTATTCTTTTTCTCTGTGCCATCTTTTACTATTCCCCCCCCCTCTCTGTTCTCTCCAATTACACAAAAATATATTCCGTGCTTCGACTCACGTCCAACATCAATATGCCCTGTTCGTGTCTAATTTTCCAAACATTCTTTCCGTATTATGCACCCTAGGCATTTCAACAATTTCGTTCTAATTCTTGCTACAAGTGTCCTCGTTGATTCCATTTTTTTCTGAAAGGGTACAAGATCACTTATAACAAAAACAAACATGAAGTTGTAGAGAGAAACGATTCACTATCTTCTAAAATGACTTCGTACTTGAAAGAAGAATGTATGGAAGCTAGAAAAAATAATTGCAGAAAATTAATGCAATCAGGCTAGTGAAATCTATTGAGAAATTTTGTATTATCTCTACAAAAATTAGATTTCGTCCTCCAGTTTTATTGAGAACGCGTTTCAAATTCGAAAGAACCAGAAAATATTATCATATTGGGATAATTTGAAAGTTACCAGCAATAACTTTTTACACCATACTAGAACATATATAATCTGGCTTTGCAGTTTATTCAGTCAAATATTTTACATATGTTACATTAATAATACCGACGTGAGGAAAATTAGATCCACATAAATTTCCGGAAATTAAGAAAATCCAACATTTAAATATTTGGCATTCTTTTCCTTCACCACAAAGAAAGTTTAATTTTGGAAAAGACAGTCACTGAAGAGTGAAAATCGATTCAAAAGAAGAAAATAAAATGAAGAAACGAAAAGTATAGGCATCAACTTATCAATCAGAATTTTTATTTATTTTTACTTGTAAAGTTATTTTCTCCGATTAAATTTCAAATGAGACCTGTATTATACAATGATAGAATCTGGTGAAATTCATATTGCTAGATGCAATGTTAAGCAATTACCGCGATTGAATGAGGCATTGAAAATGAAAAATAATTTCAATGTCCCCAGAAAGCATCGTTAGATTTTCTGTATGGAAATGCACGCCCCCAAATGTGACAAAAACAGCGAGCGTACACTTCGTTAATTCTCTTAATCTCAACTAATTCTATCTCTTTCACTTTCTATCTCTCCACACATCCACACACATATATATATATATATATATATATATATATATATATATATATAGAGAGAGAGAGAGAGAGAGAGAGAGAGACTGAGGATTGCGTTGGTACAGACTCTCGTCGTTAGCTGTTGACCTAAGTGCCCACTAATATATACGTACATATATCCAACATATTTTAATCTATTGCTTAAAACTTATTCCTAATGGATGCCAGTATTTATTGAAGACTCTCCGTTTATTTATTAAATTGTATATGGCCTGAATAGTCAAGAAATCTTATTATCGAAATAAATATACTGTTTAATAAATGAACAAAACAACTACACAAACACCGCTATAAATAACGTTTTCGCAATAAAACCCACACGAACAAACATATACAGACACAGATATGCACAAACAAACACACACATATATGTATATATATATATATATTGCGTATATTTTGGCAGTATGTCTCCATTAAGACATTTCGATTTGATTAATTTCGAGAAGTTTAGTCTATTTATTTTCATTAGGATTTTCTCACGTTCACGGACAAGATTCTTAGTTACCTTGATATATATATATATATTTTTAATTCCGAGTACTTTCAGCATTACCACAAGACCATCGTTTGGGTGTTGCTGTTTTGAGACAAAAATTGTTGTGTTCATAATTTTTTCAAGACAAAATTGTGTTTATCTGAATATATATATATATATATATATATATATATATATATATATATATATATATATATATATATATATAAGCAAATAAAATGTCAGAATTCAGGGTGTGACGTTAGGATTATAGAGTTGATTAGAAGGAACTGTAAAACCAATCCTAAAAAAAATCAAGGTATAAATTTGTATTCCTCTTCGAAAGTCCTTGTAGGTGCGTGAACAGTACAATAGACCAACATATCTACTATTATTATGGCTTCATATGCTGAAGAGAAAGAGAAATAGAGAACGAGAGAAAGCTTGACGAGGAATGATGGAGAAATAGCTTTATGTAGATTTGTTTCATCGCATTTGAAGACGTGCATTTTTATGCAGAAATTTTAACAATATATTCAATTTGAATTGAGTGCATTTAGGCAACAGATTTTTTAAGGAAAATGTTATTAAAAACGCACGTTTTACGTCGATTAATTTTATTGATCGACTTTTCCGGATTACGAAGAATTATAGTTACATTCTCCAACTTCTCACAAACAATACAAAAATAATAGCAAAATCAAACGGTAAAACAGATTTATGAGACTCGAATAAATACGCATGCAGCAAACCAAACATCTATAAATGAATAAAATTATAATTTCCAAAAACCTAGTATCCTCAAATACATATAAAAAAAATAAGTAAAGTAATTTAAAAAATATAAAATTAATAAACTAAAAACACACACAAAGACATATATACATTACACCTCGCCTATATCGCAACACTCTTTCCCCAAGTCACTGTATTCACCAGTTCTTAGGAACTCGCTATTTGTCTATAAATCCCCTGATGATGACTTCAGAAAGTCGAAACCATGGACCATATTTCTTCCAAAAATGAACTTTCTGAGGCAATATCCCCTTTTTTGAAAAGGATTATTTGTAATTTGTAAAAGTCGATCAATAAAATTATTCGACACAAAACGTCTGTTGTCTTGAATAAAATTTGCCACACACATATATATATATATATATATATATATATATATATATATATATATATATATATATATATATATAAATTAATCGTCAAATGGCAAATTTTATTCAAGACAACATACGTTTTGTATTAATATATATATATATATATATATATATATATATATATATATATATAAGTTATAATTTGATGAAAATTCTTCGTCCGACCAACGATATAAAATCTACATCAAGAAGATGAGGATTTTTAAGATATATTGCATTCTATATATCATGCAATATTGTCTTGTAATATGATTTCAAGTATGACAAGACATCGAAGTTGTACTCTGAAAACATCGAAATGAGAAGGTTATCAATTATGTATGATGCAATATAAAATTAATCAAAGTTTTCCTGTAAGTCCATAAAAAAAATACTGTTCGGGAATGTTCTTTTATGGGGGAATAATGATACAAAAATTTTAAGTGAATAATTAATGTTGGTTAATAAATTCTGGAACATTTTATTAAAAACTCAATAGCGAGCTCGAAATCTTATCGTCGACGGCTATATTTGTTGAGAAAAGCTGAGGAATCTTTTAAAAAAAGAATTTATTTCGATAACTCGGCCATGTTTGCGGAAGGAGCGCTTCGAGTGTTTAGTTGTTCTGAAGTTAATAACTACTGAGCCATAAAGGAAACAGATCGATTCCAAACACCTGCGTCTTTCCCAACACAAATTGACGGAATGACGTTAGTTACCCAAATTTCATTTGATATTTGAAGACTTAAATCTCACACTCAATACACACACTAGTGCAAACAGTTACAAGCATATATGAACACGTTTAAGCGTATAGCAATAACATCACAAACATAAAATGTGTATTTAATAAATGCTGTGCTAGGAATACGTACCCACGTATCGTATAAAGGATGTGTAAATATCTGAAATAAAATAATAATAAAAAACGGAATAGGCAGGTTGAATTTAAATTCTTACTTTGTCTAATGTGTTTCGTTTTATTGCCAACTTTGTTTACTATACTAATATCCCGAGAACAGCATCAACCTCTCTATTTTATCCCCTAGTTATAGAGTAAGCAGTTCTGTAGATTAATCTCTGTAAACTTGGTAAGCAATTACTCTAATAGAATTATAGCTCTAAATTCAAAACCGAGAAGAAGGCAACAAAGAACAACTCCACTATCATTCCCAAGAAATCATGGCAAAACACATGGAGTAAATGATAACATCTGTGGAGATAAATGATTGCCTACGCCTTGAAGGACATTTTAAAAAAAGAACAAAAAAAAATTTTAAAATAAATAACCTACAGGACGTAATAGGGTTTCAATATCTGCTGAGGTCACGTGAAATAAACAACGCTATGCCAACTCCATCTCATTTGAAAACACGCAGCCCTCATGAGATTTAGAAATGTTTCATTTCACCACTACCAGCAATTTGCATTTTCTTCCTATACAGGCCGTGACCCTTCAGGACATAGACGATCATGAGTCTCCACAACGTTTTATTGCATGTGGCTTTTAGAATTTTTCTTACTTTCTTATGTCTCCATCACCGTTTCCCCATACATTCGAGTAGTTTTGTCAGGTTGCAACGTTCCCCCAACTTTGCTTTGCATGTAGGCGTATATCTTTCGGTGTAGGTAGTTTATATTTTATTGTAGTTATTATATATTTGATTTTAGTGGGAAATCTTTTGTTGTAGGGAATATCTTCAGTTGTAAGTGTAAATTTATAGTGGTAGGATTAGATCTGTGTTTGTAGGGGTATATAGGTTGTATTAGGGATTTAGTTTTTGTTGTATATGTATATATTTGGTTGCAGAGATAAATCGTTGGTTCTAGGAATATTCAGGCCTTTTTAGTTGTAAATCTTTTCTTATAGGTGTGTATCTTTAGTTTTAGGTACATTTTGTTTATCATAAATTTGGCTTTAAGAGCATTTACTTGTTGGGTATATCTTCGGTTGTAAGCGTAAATCTTTGCTTGTAGGGATATATCTTTGATTTTAGGGGTTACTTTTTGTATAAGTATATATTTAGTTGTAGAAATCTTTGATTGTAGGGTATATCTTTTGCTATATTTATATATATATATATATATATATATATATATATATATATATATATATTTATTAAAAGACATTTTATTTTAACGTTGTTAAATTATCGATACAAGTATTTAAGCAAATTCTGTTTATATAAACATATAAATAACATTTGGCCTGAATGTCCGATTTTTCATAGAAAATATTTTCTTTGACAGTTGCCTGCATCCTATACGGAACCGTCATATACGCTGACGTGCCTTCATGGAAGAAAAGTTTATAAACATATTCGACCTTGGTAAATTCTTTGTGGCGAGCGGTCGGTATATCTTTCCGTTATATAGGTGTATCTTCTGCAAAATTCAATAAATAAAATTCCTTGTCCATTTCTTAACATATATATATATATCTTTGCTGTATATGTATTCCCATGCAGACATTTAGTTGCATGGAGTATATCATTGGTTTTAGTAGCAAACCTTAAGTTATATAGGTAAATCATTGGTTGTATCGGTAAATATAGGTGTATCTTCTGCAGGCAATTCATGGTGTTAGCGTAACACTTCCCACACAGACATTTAGAGGCGGAGTTACGACCAGGAAAAGAGCTCCATAGTAAATTAACAAATGAATAAATACGTGAACTGTGCATTTACTTCAATATTATATATTTGTAGGTATTATGTAGTAACAAATAAGCCACACTTCACAGAAAACTATCACTTTTTACCTTTTCGGGTCAATCGACAGAACATATATTAATAAACTCATGACAGAGAATGTGTTATCTATAATGAGAGGATGATTAGTCAGTTCTTTTCTGTATGCACGTGTTTCTGTATTTTTCCAAATACATGGATTCTATAACATTCCCTACATCAATCAATTTACCTGATACGTTTTTACATGGATATTATGCTTTCTCTCACTCATTTTTTTCGGTATATCTCTCTCATACACGCACACATTTTCCTTCGGCTGATTGCCACGAATAAAGAGTGTTTTCTTTTCGATTTTCTAATAATCTTAATTAGACTCCTATTGATCAGATGCACCAAGTAGATTTCTGTTTTTGCCTTGTCTCAAAGGATTCTAATCACCCACGCAAGAAAAATACAGTTCAAACACTAGGCATCATAACACAAAAAAATTAAAAGTTACATGACGGAGGGATTTAGTTAGAAGAGCTTTCATATTTGTGGATATGATCGGTAATTGTGAAACTTCGAGGCAATCATTGGATTGGAATTACAGTATGTCTTTTTCACGTTTTATTTTTTTTTAAATATAGAGAGTAAGAGATGTGATTAAGTTTTGGTATCATACAATCATTTATTCATTTGCTCCGATTTATTTAGTTTCGACTTTGTCATGAATGCGAAATTACAATTAAACTAAAAATATTTTTAATTTTAAACGGCAACTTTGAAACTTTATATAAATATATGCACAAGTATTAAAAAAAGAGAGATTGAGAAGAAAGATTAAGTTAAAGGAAATTTTACAGTGTATATTATAATCGTGTATCAAAAAATATGACAACAAAAAAGGCTAATCGGTTATCACTGCTCGCTCTTCAGAGCCCATCGAGGAGAAATATATAAATGTATGTACAACGTCCAACAAAAGGGAAGAACATATACTCCAAAAGAATCAGTAGTATAAATCACAAATTACATTTACTCAAGCAGTCATTCCTTCTGCATACAGAGGGACGGCTGCTTAGACATAATATATCTGGTATCACTTATTCTCAGATGATAATCCCAATATATTCTGAAATAAAATATGAAGAAAAAGACAAGGCAAAAGTAAGATTATTTATTAAATTTTCTGGATATCGCAGAACTGGAAATAATAACAAACGTAGGCAAATCTTCATACAACCCTTGACGGATCTTAGTTCGTGCGTGCAGATCCGACCTCGCCACAAATCTTGGAATGATTCTGCTAATACTAAACTTTTTTTTTATTTTATATTTTTCTATATTTCTATATACTTATATATGTATACGAAAGCTTTTCACCCCACACCAGAAATTATTTGAAAATTATTTGATAATTAAATTTATTTTCATGGCTCTTTGTTCAAAAAGTTATTTCTTTGGGCAATTTCAAAATATTTACAGAAGTATTAAATAATTTACAGATATAGTGATTTTCAAAGCGTAGCTTGGATGTGGCACAAGGCCGAAAATAAAGGGCACCAGCGAGGATTGAACTCACTACTCAGTCGTAATTGTACTAGCGAGAAAAACTTGCTAACCATTACAACACCTCGAGGTACCAATAATTTACAGATATATTTCCGCAATTTTACTATTGACAATATAGGTGACCATTAATATGAATACATTGAGATATGTCGGGTCATCCACTCAACTAATTTAATATGACATCAACTGTGATAACAAAGTACACTGGATGTTCGTTAAGAGATATCACAAGAGTTTAGTATTATTTTCAAATGCTTAGCCAAACTGGTTTTGTGATAGGCAGTCCACGAAAAATAAGAGCTTTTGCAAGTAATTCCCGTTTGCTCAGCCCGAAGCTATTCAATCGACATTTGAAATTAGAATGCACAATGGAATGTACGTTTGACAGCAAAGGCTTGAAGCAAACATGGCCGTTGATGGATTTGTGATGTCATGGCTAAAAGTAATTGCAAATGCATCTACCGCACATTCCATTCAATTTATTTGTTGTTCCTCAAAAAGAAATAAATAATTAAAGCAGATCTTTGCAGTAACGAATAACTCGTCGTCAATTAATGACGAGATTTAAGAATGTGAAGTACATCTGCGGAATTTCATTAAAGGAAAATGGAAGGACATCGAGTCTGGCTTAATAATATTTGGTCATCCGGCAACGAAACTAAGATTACTTAGAAAGAAATAATCATTTAAATCTTACACACACACACACACACACACACACACATATATATATATATATATATATATATATATATATGAGGCACAGTGGAGTAATGAAGCGGCGTGGATTGAAGAATTGGAGATCCGAGGTCGAATCCATTGCATTCACTTCTACTCTTGGGAAAGGTATGAATCCTCTTCTCCCTCCAGCGCTAAGGGTAAATAGCAGTACATACTGGGTTCTATAGCCGTGGATGGCAACTGGACTAGGAGAATGACAACTCGGAATTCAAAGGAGGGTTGTTCAGGGACCTTGTGGCACGTAGTGCATCCGGTCTTTAAATTCGGACCTTCAAAATGTGCGGATGTTTCTGCAGAAAACCTTCACCACTTTAATCAAATCACATGTGCTAGTGTCGGGTCCTTGTAACTCAGCTGTTTAAACCTCATATGTCGAATATGACGGGAGAGTCGAATATATATATATATATATATATATATATATATATATGTATGCATGTGTGTATATATATATATATATATATATATATATATATATATATATATATATATTCGATATTCTCTCTCTCTCTCTCTCTCTCTCTCTCTATATATATATATATATATATATATATATATATATATATATATATATATATATATTCATATATATATATACATTTACTTGAAGGTGTAAACATGTCATTGCTCACTGCGGTTAGTCAGAGCTAAGAAATATATTAATAAATATATATAAATCTTCATTTGGGATGCGACTTAATTTCGATGTTTTACCCACTCATGAAAAACGAAATATAATTTATGATGTAAAACCAATAATATGCTAGGGCTCATGTGAGGTATACTAAATTACATACTGTTTCATAGCTCAAATTTATAACAAGTTAATTATAATATTAGGATGTAAATACAGATAATATAGGGTAGGGCTAGGGTCTCCTGAGAACAATTTTTTCTTTCTTTAAGGCCCATCATTAATATTATTATCATTGTTATTATTGTTGTTGCTGTTGTTGACGATGTTGTCGTTGCTGCAGTTGTTGTTAATAATTTATTAATTATGTTACATTTTATGGTGTCAAGCAGTCATGATTAATTCATTTTGAGGTGACAAAATTTGGCAGTTTTCAATTTCATTTGAGAATATAAAATATATGCTTGAACCGAAATCCGGATTAACAATGAAGTTAGAAACCATAGTTTTACCTTTTGATTTTGCA
>CAHIKZ030004302.1:1727500-1760000 GCA_903632075.3 Acanthosepion pharaonis | reverse complement strand
AAAATTCTCAAGAGAATGACAGTTTCTTTTCTTGCACTTCTCAACCGTCGAAAACTCTTTTGATTTCTGTCATAATCTTCTAATTTTTGTCATAATCTAGGATATATGACTCAGTCACAAAAAATTCTTTTACTCAGAAAAAAAAAAAATTCATCATTTGATATAAACATATTTTAGGAAAAAAATATAATTAGATAGTCACTGTAGGCATATTTATTGACTGTTTGAAAACATTGTTTGACTTCCATATATAACATCTGAATCTGCTTATAAAATAGCCTTAAAGAGGATTTTTCAAGACTGAAAAAAAATGGACACAGAAAAACAACTAGATTTCTTGAAAGACAAATTGTTATTACAATAACTCCAAAAATGTTTATCATAGAATTTAAATGCCCCTTTAACCTTTATCTTATATATGTTATGATTTATACCTATATTTATTCCCAAAATTAACAAATACGTGTATGACAAAAACAATTTACTGATTCAATTTATTTCTACATTTTCTCACACCGTTTACACGAATGAATCCCACAATGCCTCTCTTCAGTCGTTGACATCAAATATTCCATTGTCTTTAAAAGTCACCGTTATTTTTTTCTATTTAAACAGCTGTTGTCTCAACAACGCATCGTTTGAACACTAATCGATAACAAGAAAAATAGTTTCCTTAAAAATACATTAAAAAATAAAAATACATTTCAATTTCAAAAGACTTCCTAGAAAAATAAAATATACAAATAACGTTAGAATTAAGAAGACATAAACTGATGTGTAATGAACGAAGAAAAATTCTTAAATGTAAGAATTAAATTATGGACAAAGAAATTTTCCCGGCTTAGACCAAAATAACATTGTCTATTGAGTGAGAATATATATATATATATATATATATATATATATATATATATATATATATATATATATATATAGATAGATAGATAGATAGATAGATAGATATAAAGACATTTATATACATACATATTTATACGCAGTACATACATATTTATATAGATATTTACATATATATATAATTATACATATATAGTGATTTACATATATATATTTACATAAACATGCATATATATACACATTTACACACACACACACACACACACACACATATATATATATATATATATATATATATATATATATATATATATATATATATATATATATATCGTTTTTCTGACCGTTAGACCTGGGTTCGAAATATCAGCACGGTTGATTTGTCCGAAAGTAGACTTCCGTTTTCGGTCTGGTGGGGGCGATCCCAGCGTGCAGCACCTTTGAAAAGTGCCAGAAATACATACAACTGGTTGAGTCTTAGCCATGTGAGTGAAATTTTGTAGACGGAACTCTTTCAGGCCATCGACAGCTGTGTCAGCGCGAAATTATCGAGACCGTGGGTTTGAGTCTGTAGGCCTAGTTCAGTTTATTGATAACGCTAGATAACACGCTCTCTCCCAAAAACTGTAACTAAGGTCTGCTCAACATAGTTGCAGTATACACCATAGTTTGGCTCTGGGTGCGTTGAACATACACAAATGTGCCTAAACGAGCGTCTACAATAACGATTGGCTAGTTGACGTAATAGACGGATATCATAGAATATCAATAGCCAGCTATTTTATATATATATATATATATATATATATATATATATATATATATATATAGATAGATAGATAGAGATAGATAGATAGATAGATAGATAGATAAATATACACATACATATGCAATCATATATCTAAAATATATAAATATGTATACATACATACCTACACATACATATATATTTGTATGAAAAATAATTCCAAGAGGATAGTATCTAGGTAGAACTCAATGTCCAGGACAGAGTAAGGATATAATAAAAAAGGCTTAAACACTAATTATCCATGGACATAATTTATTCCATTGAAATCGTAAACATGATTCAATCCAATTCATCAGACCTACAAATTAAAAAAAAAAAAAAAAAAAAAAAAAAGCAACTACGGGAATGCAAAATAAAATTTAGTGAGAGTGTATGTATGAGAGTGTGAGACGAATGTTAGAGTAAATGAAAGCTATAGGGAGGGGCAACAGACGAGAGAAGAACAGGAAGGTCTAAAGAGGAAGGGGGATTAAAATTTAAAAGAGATAAATTTTAATGAGGAGAGTCAAAGACGGTTTAAGTGAGAGAAATATGAATCTTCTCGGATGTCTATCACATTAAAGATGTAACCGGAAAGGATACATTTTGTGGTGATATACACACACAATATACGATATAATCTTAAAGATCCGAAGATGAGAGAGGGAGAGGAAAAGAAAAGAAAAAAGGGGTGTAGGGAGAGAGATAGGGTGGGAGAACTAAAACCGAAGGGCATATATAATAGGGCCGCTGTGTAATTAAGAAAATTTGACGATTTGAAAATTTTAAGATTATATCGTCTATTGTGTATTTTCTTTTTGAATTTGTAGATCTGATGATTTGGATCGTATTTACGATTCAAATGGAATAAATTATGACCATGGAATATTAGTGTTTAAGCATTTTAATTATATATATAATATATTTCTGACATTATTATACATTATTTATATAGACACAAATATTTAAGTAAATGTTCTGTTTATAATAAATATTGTTAACAACATTTGACGACCTGTACATTCGATAAATTTGTCGGAGGACGCATATTTTCTATGAAATTTCTCCGACGTTCAGGCCAGTAAATGTTGGTAATACTGTTTATTCTAAACAGGACATTTACTTAAATATTTGTGTCAGTAAGAATAACGTATGTATCTATCTATCTATCTATCTATCTATATATATATATATATATATATATATATATATATATAAAAGTAGAATTACAACACACGAAATCCAACCCTGCCCCAAAGTCACTAAAGCACTGAAAAACTGTCTAACTTTTATACTGATATAATACATGAAATAATGCTTCTGCATATGACAATTTATTATTAGGAATTTTTTTTGGACTAATTATGAAAAAGATTCCCAACAAATTCCTTTTTCTTTGTGTTACACTGGTGCGCGTTCTTTTCAAATCCAGTCTGACATTTGGACCCCTTAATATTTGTTTGAAATTAATCATACCTATCGAATATTAACTTTATTACCTATGAATACCAAACGTTACAGTGCTTTTTAAATGATGGGTGTATGAACAGTACCTACATCCCATATTAAATGACATTTAATAGCGGCGTGTATTCTTGTAAGCATGCGAAACTACATATGGTGAATATTATCTCCCAAATAATTATTCCGTATAAATTAATTCTGAAGGAAGTGAACCGTTGATACCTGAATGAGTCTGGCGTGATCTTATCATAATTGATTTCATCAAGGCAGAATTATTCCAGGGAATATAAGGTAAAATTTGTGTTACATGGGCAAGAATTATGATACTGGGTGACAATATATCTTCCTGCTGAAGTATTGGCAGCAGAAGTATATTTTATAACTCTCCATTTTTAGAACCACGAATAACCAAACCCGACGTTTGTTGTAAAATGTGGTTTGTCACGTCGGTGCAATTGTCACATAACCTATCAGATCGTAGTTGCACCAAATGTACTGTACGTGTGACGTGTCTAGTGTAACAAAGGCTGATGGAGCCGAAACTTCTTCCAGAAAGATTTGAATTGAGTTTTCTTTCTCTGAGATTAGTAGCGACCAAAAGACAATAAAGCTCAGTTATTGGCGCTATGTAAACCATAACAAAGCGAGAAGAAATGTTTTCGTACATTTTGAAAAAAGGATTTGTGCGAAAGAATTCGAAATCTGCGAGGTGATTTCACTTTTAGTGCTCAAAACATACAATAACTTCTAATAAGGATGTGTATAAACAGTTCTTTTACTCAGTATTGATACACGGTATATCCTACTTAGTTTTAATCCTTGCAAGAATACGCTCATAGAGATGGCAAATATTCTGCTAAGTGGAATTATTTGTTTTTTTTTCTCTAATCTAAAATAGGTACAATATAGGGTAAGTAAACGTGTCAAACGTCATCTCATCAGTCAGAGATATTCAATGTTAATATTTAACACATAAAACAGAAAATGTTTTATTAATTATTTATACAATAAAAACTACAAGAAATTGATCATTCTTAATCCATTCCAATTTTTTTCTGAGTTTTCAAAGATATTTGTAACCCGAAAAGTTTTAGAAGTTCAAGGGGATATATGCACATTTTACATCGGAACGTTTAATCTTTGGAATTTAAATTCAAAATCAAATATTTTAGTGAATGTTTGATTCGTTTTCTACGGCTTATCAACCATTTTCACTTTATTTAAAACCTTAAAATATTTTAAGATTACAAGACTTTTGTTTTGGAGACAATAATGTTTTATTCATGCGATTCTTACTGATTAACACAGTGATGGTGGGACAAACGAGGTGTATTTATAACTTTCTCAAGTGGATTTGCACGTAAGTGTATATAACGAACCCAATAGGCATTAGAATTCGGCACTAAGATTAACAAATCCAAGCAATTATCCATTACACAACCCATACGTTTAAAATAGGTACTGACCACGCTCTACATTGCCTAACGTCGGTGATAGTACTGGGACATTGAGCGTTCTGTAAGGCAAAATGAAATATTTAGTCTTTAATAGTGATTCCGTGTATGAATTGAAATGTTTTAAATGTTGATTTAATATTCCCACCCGCATAAAACGGTAATGATACCATCTTTTTGTTTTAAGCTTTTCACCCAAACAAAGCGGGAAGCCACTAGCACGCAAGGGGTTACAGAGAGTTGAAGCGAGATCAAAGAGGAGCGATAGAGGAACGGATGAAGAGAAGGATAGGGGATAGATCAAGGCATCTGTTGACGTCGATTGGCATTACATTTGAATAGTTGGAGATTATAGCTATCAGGGAAACAAGAAAAAGGGAGGGATTTTCACAAGTTAGAAGTACGAGACATGAAGCTATTGGAGAAGAGACGGCTATATTTAACAGTTTCGACAGTGAAAGCGTAAAAGCAAGATGCCAGCCGAGTTGAACGCTTAAAATCATGAAGTCTGGGAACCAGCGAAAGCAGCTCATCAGAACAGTTTCTGAAAGTATTTGTAAAAAAGACAGAGGGAGCCTTGCAAACATTATTCAGTCTAAATAGCTATACGTTTTCAGATATTTCACTATGCACTAATTAATCATGTCATCACGGATAATATAATATATATATTTATATGTAAATATTAGTTAGCATTTCACACACATGTTTAAAATATTCATTGTAAAACAATAATATTTCCGTTAATTTAATAGCTTATTATGCAGACTAAAACGCATAAATTTAGTAAATATTACTCACCGTAAATTCCTATATTACTACAAAATTATAATACTATTTCATATTAATTATAATTTTCTAACAAATTCGATAAGAATTATAAAACTACTGCATTAGTTATTGCTTTCTATTATTAACGACTATCGTAGGAATTGATATATGAAACAATGTCATTTAATCTATGACATAACATTTTAAATACTTTACAAATTGACAGTTATATCAGTACATTAGTAAGACTAAATTACATTTTTGCAGCACATGAAAAATTGAAAATGTACTGAGTGTTACATTTTTCTCCGGAGGAATTTCTGACTAATTCTAATACTAAATAATGATTCGTTGAAGAACTGACCTTCTTCTCTATTACACTCATTAAAATCTTGTAAATAATATTACAGCCATTCGTTAATTGGCTGCATTTTTCATATCTTTTAATTCCGCGTTTTGACGTGTCATTTGAAAACTCAAATTACCTCATCGAAACGCAAACGATAATGAATGAAAAAAAAAAAAACACAATAATTTAAGTATTCAAGCAGATCCGGACTATCATAAATAAAGGGTGTTCGAATAACTTGGACAGATTTTAATGTGAATTAAGTTTAAGCATCTAATGATTTTCTTTCTTTTTCTCTCAGATATGGCGGACATTTGGTCGATATTATTTTTCACTCATAATCGCCGGAACTTAAATAACATAATCCAATAAAAAAATAGATTTTCAACAATGACATTGATTTGTTTATCCGAATTTTGATCCATCTTAATGAAACACCCGTGTATATAACCCGTCTTAATGAAACACCCTTATATATGTTTCACGACGGCAGACGACATGTGCTGAACTCAGTCAAGCAAGCAGAAGAAGAGATACATATTTAAGAGGTACTTTAAAAGAGCTATTTTTAAAGAGATACAATTTAAAAGTTCAACATTAAATTTTATTATGAAAGGATATTTTTCAACAGCATTTTAAACAAGAAATTTACAACAATGTTCCAATGAGGCTGTTAATTCACTCACCGTTTCATATTTCTTGGGTAATGATTACACTTTCTCTAGTCTAACCACCAGTAAAGTGTATAGGCGTAATTATATATATATCATATATTATATAAACAATTATAAAACTTGACCAACAAAGAATCAAGGAAAGATGTAGATAAGATTTGACGTTAATTAAAGGTAATGATGCTAATTCTATAACTTGATTAAACAATAAAACTTTCCTTACTTTTTACACACTTAATTTACTTTTGAATATTATGAATTTTAAATATAACTCTAATTTATCTGAGATGAGGTATTATGTACATTATTTACATTATTCGGACTATTGTCCTCATCTTTGTCGCCATATTTATCACAACGTTTCGGCCGTTATACGCTCCGGCCTTCTTCAGGTGGTTGGAATTTCGAACTGAACCCTTTATTTCGATCACTGGGGTAGACTGTTTCTAGTTCCATCTACCCCAGTGAGCGAAACAAAGGGTTCGGTTAGAAATTCCAACCACCTGAAGAAGGCCGGAGCGTACAACGGCCGAAACGTTGTGATACATATGACGACAAAAATGAGGACAATAGTCCGAATAATGTAAATAACGAACTCTAATTTATATCCATTTTGCAAGCTATGTACACAAGTTACCAAATCTGTACTAGATAAAGACTCACATAATTAGGATCAGTGCCTATTGCGAAAGATTTTTATTCATGAAAACTTAATATCTGTATTTGGTTGTTTCCATAGATACGGACTGCCATAAAATACACAGAGAAGAATTAAAATACACCAGCATGATACGTCAGGAAATGGTGGATCTATCTATATTAAGTTTAGAACTGGGGCTCATGACTGTCAGAATTTTTTTTATATGATTGTTTCTCTAAATATATTTTCACTGAATTAGCGATAGCCCTGGAAAATGTATCAAACAGTAAGATTCTGTGAATAAACGGAATGACATCCTATTTGAGAATATGTCTGTAAATTTCCCTATTCCTGCTACTGTCATTTCGTTACAATAACGTTTAACTCATAGATTATGTCCTATATTTCATTGAGAATTCAGACTTAGCTATATTTCCATAATTTTTATATCTCTAGAGATAAAACACAATGCAAATTTGATTAAGAATAAAACTTTCATTTTTAACAGGTTTTCAAAATTATACTTCGAATTGTAACACGTTTTCGACATTACACTTCCATTTGTTCCATCTTTATGACGTTACACTTCCACCTGTACCATCTTTTCGACATAACACTTCCATTTGTAACAGGTTTTCAACATTACTCTTTCATCTATAAGAGGTTTTTTAACATTAGATATTCATTTATATTACATTTGAAACAAGAAACATCGATGTGCAAATTGTTTTCAAATTTGCCCTTTCACTTGTGACATGTTTTAAATATTACTTTTACGCTAAATGTTCCGACGAGCTATTTTCGCTAGTTTCCAAACTGCATGAATTTAAACGTGCTACGCGGTCGACATCTCCGTCCCGCTCTTTCACTGTCGAAACGGTTAAATGTTTCCGTCTCTTCTACTCCAATAGCTTCATGTCTCGCAATTCCCGTCTGTAGAACTCCATTTCTCTTACTTGCTTCCCCGATAGCTATAATCTGCAAATATTCAAATGCAATGTCATTCGACTTCTCCAGATTCCTTGATCTATCCCCTGTCTTTCTCTCCACACATTCCTCTTTCACGCCTCTTTAATCTTGATCCCACTGTCTGTAACCCCTTGCGTTCTAGTGTCACTCACACCTTGCTTGGGGTGAAAAGCTTAAAAAAAAAGCATTTATCTGTAAAATATGTTCAGCATCATACATTCATTTGTATCCCGTTTTTAACTTGAAACACTCATTTGTAACATAGTTAAAAATAATGTGTAATAGTTTTTTTCTAGCTTACACTTTAATTTGTTTATTAATCTTAAATATTCATATGTATGGTATCTTAAATATTTGTAGCATGTTTTCAAGAATAAAATGTAATTTGTAACAATTTCCTTTTTGAATTTACTTTTCGCGGACATCAGCTCATGTCCGAGGTTTCACTGGGAAAAAGGTCTGCGCTATTTTTTACAGAATATTTCCACAAGGATCATACTTAAACAACCCCTTGAATCGATAGAGGTAACAACTTTTGGTCGAGCTGATTCTGACAGGTAATATGCGAAATCCTTTCTAGAATTTCTTCCGTCTTCATGAAGAGACTTTCGGAAGCTTTTCATCTATTGTCAATGGCATTCAAGGACTTCAGTAACATTAACTGCGCATGTTCATTAGACCCTTGAAATTTCTAAGCGATATGCTGAACTTTACTCCTTCTTCGGCTCGCATACACATTGAAAATGATCGTGAAATAATATGATTTGCCACTTTCTAACTGAAGAGAGACATTTGCATTTTGAAGGACAAATAATGAGGAGAGAATAAGAAACATATTGAAGCTGGGAAAGACAGAAGAATTCAGAGATAAACCTAACTAACAAACTTGTGAAAACGGAAGGCAGAAAGTTATTAGGAGAGATAGGGAAAAAGCCAGAATTTAATAAGAGCAACAAAAAATAAGAAGCTGTGGATTGCCATTCTCCTCGAGCGACAAAACACAGGAAAAGTACTGCAAAACTCTTATAAAATCTGATTTTGTAGCGTTTTCATTGAAGTATTAAGATACAATAAGTTAAAATAATACGATTATATATCTCTATCGATAAAAGGAAGGATGTGTGTGTGTGTGTGTGTGTGTGTGTGTGTGTGTGTGTGTGTGTGTGTGTGTGTGTGTGTGTAACGAATGCACGGCCGAAGTTTTCGACGGATTTGCACCAAAATCTACATGCACATGCTCAAAGTTAGCGGGAAGGCCAAGACTGACTTTGCATTTCCCAACTCCCATCGATAATGGAAATAATCGATATTTCCATGCTTCTACGGCAGTTTTCATGTAGTTTGCGACCATTTTGTACTGGCCAGAGTGAGAGCGTATAGCTGGCTACCACGAATAAGCAGGAAGATTCTATTGGCAAGCGTGAGAGCCAACAGCTGACTGACACGAATGTTAACTAGCATGCTAGCATGCAAAAAAATCGATAGCTGCATTCGTCACAAGTGGGAAAAACTTAAATCTGCATCGCACTTTATTCCAATTGTCTCATTCACTTGCTTAAACTCAACGTTGATTCTGATTCCGCAGAACTGGGATGGATGTGAAAAAATATTTGTTGTTAACATTCTTTTTTCATTCTGTTTTTCCAGTTACGAGTCGGTTTTTAATGCTGATCGTTTTGTGTTCATTTTGTTTAGTTCTTTTTCCGTAACAGATTTAATGTTTAGTATAGAGCTTAGAAAAAATTCGCAGTGTGAAATAGGCAAGAAGTAAGGCATGTAGCAACATCAGCACGGCAAGGGCACTCCTTTAAAGCCAAGGAAGGGCAAAAATATTTTAAGTCAAGTGATAGCGATCGCCGTAGGAGTCGTACGATTTTTTAATCAAGCACGGGCAACTCCGAGCAATGCTGCTAGTACATATATAAAGATCAGATGACTCTCTGTGTGTGTGTGTGTGTGTGTGTGTGTGTGTGTGTGTGTGTGTGTGTGTTACCGTTACCATTACACCAGCCCATTTTCACTTTTAACTCTGCCGATAATTTCGAGACGCTATATATCTTTTTAAAAACTTCTATTCACTTGAATTTATTTCCATATCTATAGTAAATAAAATTGTAACATTAAAAGAATGAATATTAAAACAAAAAGTAAATCTAAAAGAAGAATATTAAATACAATTATTTGAAATAAAAGTTTAATATTTGTTTATTTAAATATTTGAAACAAAATTACAAAAACAAAACAGAATACATTCCCGGATATATATATTTTTAGCAGAAAGGGGGATTTTCAATAGCTTTATTACAATCAGAAAATATAAGTCAAGTTTTCACGAAAATATAAGTCAAGTTTTTCAATATTTTTAATCGGGAAATTTTTAATTACTATTTTTCATAGCAGGTTTACATTAAATAGACGCAGTTTGTTTTATGTTTATGTTTGTACGGATATCATTATTATTATAAATAAATATAAATAAATGATAAAAAAAATTAATAATAATGAAAATTATCATTAAAATAAAATAAAAAATAAGGCTTAAACCTGGTTTAAAATAAATTAAGTACAAAATAAATATAATAAGATTACTCCCAGCATGCCACAAAAACAGCGAGTACTCGATAGATTCGTTTGCTTGATAATGGAAGTCAAACTCCTGTGGCAAGACAACTTGAAACTGCGGATACTTGACAGGCCTTTTTGCTTGCTAACAAGAATCAACATGCTTCTGCAAGACAAATTGAAACTGCGTATACTAGAAGGGCCCATTTGATTGCTAACAAGAATCAAACTGCTTCAGCAAGAAAACTTGAAACTGCACATACAAAAGGGGCCCATTTCTTTGCTAAAAACGATGAAACTGTTTCTGCAAGAACATGAAATTGTGCATAATAGAGGGGCATATTTGTTTGCTAAAAATAAATTAAACTGCTTCTGAAAGACAACTTGAAACTGCGCATACTAGAGGGGCCCATTTGTTTGCTAAAAGGAATCAAACTGCTTCTGCAAGACAATTTGAGACTGCGCCTACCAGAGTGGCCCTTTGGTTTGCTAACAGGAATCAAACTGCTTACGTAAGACAACTTGAAACTGCGCATGCTGGAGGGGCCCATTTGTTTGCTAAAAGGTATCAAACTAGTTCAACAACTTGAAACTGCGGATAATCAACAGATGTGTTTTCTTGCTAACAGACATCAAGCTGCTACTGCAAGACAACATAAAATTCTGGGCACGTAACGTGACTGTTTGGTTGAAAATAAGAATCGAATTGCTGATTTAAGAGAACAAGAACAACAAGAGTTTTTTTGCAAAATAGGAGAAATGCTGATCGATCATAAACAGAGCTCATATAAAAGTTTCAAGAAATATTAATTGGCTTATGGAAGATATTACTTATGATTCCCCAAAAGATTACAAGAGTGATCCCAAAGTAACAAATGGGGAAATTAAAAACATTTATGAACATTGTGGAGTGAAGTAGTGATCTGCAGAATCACTTGGTCTATATTGCTTAGGAGGCAAAATCAATCTACCAACAATACAAAATCCTTTAGAATTGTACTTCTAATGGTGGATGATCAGAATGTACACCGTGAAATTATATTGCAACTAAGATACGGACATTTGTAGCGTATTTTTGAAACTCACAGAGCCTATGATTCCCTCACAAAATCACCTGTGAACCTGGAATAGCCAACGTATGGCAAAAGAAACAGAAACAAGACAAGACGATGTTAGTTCAATTAGTTTTAAATACTTCTATTCTTTTCATTTCATGGTGCAGGATAATTTTAATTAAGTCTTGTATTTGAAAGAAGTGACCAGACAATTACTGGTAGATATGCATGCAAAAATAGACACAGAAAGTTTGGTCTTCATACAAAAAAAAAACTTTAAAAAATAATTAATTACAAATGCCTTTAACATACCATGCATTCTGATGTTGAGTACAAGAATATTGGACAGCAACTCATCTTGCCTTAATGCTATACAGGAGAACCCCGATAAATGCAGCAACTCAGGATGCAGTGGCTTACATTAGAATGTTTGGATGAACAGATCTTTTCCTTATATTTACCTAGGATTCAAAGTGGCCTTAAATTCCAAATAGACTAAAATATGCTAAATGAACTAAAAAAAAGCTAATGATGACCATGATATAATTACTCAAGTGTTCCATGAAAAGCAATATAATCTACACGGACTTCTCAAAGTAGGGAGAATCTTCGATGAGCTTAATGACTGGGTTACAATGATTGAATTACAAAAGAGGGGTCATCCACACTCTCAAACTCTGATTTGGTACAAACTAAAAGTAAGAGCTGAAGTTCTTGATAAAATCATTTCAACTTAGCTGCCTGATAAAGATGACAATCCAGAGCTCTTTGAAAGACTCGACTGAAACATGGTCCATGTTGAGTTATCAACCCAGACTCCCCCTGTAAGCAAGATCTAAAATGCATTAAAAGATATGTTAAGGCTTATCTTCAGGATAACAGATATTCCCGTTACTGCAGGCGTAAAGCAAAACATGGAGTCAAATCAACAACTTTGAGAATTCGAGTAAATGAAATTACCTTGGATAATCAATGAGTAGTGTCATATAATACATTTTTATGTAAAATCCTAAAGGGATACATTAATGGAGAGTATTACAGATTAGTGAAAGCCATCAAACGTCAAAAAATATGCCAACAGGGATAGAGTGACATGGTTAATTTTGCTCTTGGCGATGAAGGTGAGTGAGATGAATAAATCTTTATCAGACAGGACATTATATTTTGAGTAATGTAATTACTTGGATGGTCTTTGTATTTGACATACACCAAAGATATCCAGCAGTGATAAACCAATTTGTCCATCTCGAAAATGGAGAGAGAATATACTTCACTGAAGATACAGCTCTTACTTTGGCACAGATACCACCTGAGACAATGCTACTTGCATTTTTCAAACTCTGCAAATAGGATTTTTTGCAAGATCACTCATGTGCATAGATGTTCCAGACTACTAAACCTGGACTAAATAAAAATCATGGGTCCATAAAAGAAGGCTGAAGCTGTCCATGGACATGATGTCAAGGCATCTAACGTTATTGGGTAATCATAATGTTCACCAATTAACGGAGTGTTTTTACCTGCAGAAACTTCTCCACGCAGTTTAGGGACCAGCATCATTTGAAGATCTCTGGTGCTTTCAAAGTAAAGTGTCTACAACATACCATGAAGCATGTTGATTACGTGGCCTTTTAAATGATGAAGAAGAATCAGCAATTTCTCGGGTGGCCTGTCAGATAAGACAGCTGTTTGCAATTATGGCCACATACTGTGATTGATCAACCTCATCTTCTCAGCTCACAAACAATATTCTCAGGACTTTCCGAATCGAGCCAGACTACGAAATGAATATAATGAATTCAGCTCCGGAATTTATAACTAAACTTTCATCAATCTTTCCTGTCAAGACGAAACTCTTAACAATACCTTGACTAATTATGGGATAAAATCATGGAGTTAGAACATGAAATATATCGGTGACCAAATATGATACCCATACTTTGGATCAGTTCATCACTGAAAATACATCTCCACTTTTGGGTGATCAAAAGAATGTCTATCACTGTATCTTAAACTATGGAAAATACAAGGGAGTATCAGTCTTAATTGAGGCTCTAAGTGGCACTGGTAAGAATTTCCTGAAAAACATGCTGATTGCAAAAGTTCACATGAAAAAGAATATTGTCTTTATAGTAGCATCAATTGTGATTGCAGCAACACTTGTAGATGGAGGAAGAACTGCACACTCCATATATTGTCTGCCCCTAGATCTTACATGAAAGAAAAAATCATGTGTGTAACATTAAAACATTCATCAGAGGGTAAGATTCTGCAAACCTGTAAATTAATCATTTCGGAAGAAACACCCAATAGTCACAAAGAAATAATCAAATCCTTAGATCAGAGAGCGCAGGATTTAAAAGACAACACAAAAATAATAGGAAGAGTGACTTTGGTTCCTGATAGTGAATTCAGGGAAACCATTCCTGTTGTTACTCGAGTAACTGGAACTAATCGGAGCAATGCCTGCCTGAAAAAAAATCTTATCACTGGGTTCACATTCAGAAACTGAGCCTTACAATTAATATGCTGCTGCATTTAAACTTTGATAAGGATTATGGCGAATTAGCAAATCAGCTTCAAAATGTGGGGAATGGATTTCTTGAAAAGGTCTCTCATAATCAAATTCTTTTTCTCTTTAAAACCATTAAAAAAAACATCGACCTGGTTTCCAGAGTCTCTCCAGATGTTCATATCCAACACTTAGATAACAAATGGCCCTGTGATCGAGCAGCTTTATTTCCATAAATGTTTCTATAAAAAAAGAACATCAGGCTTTTGAATATTTTACCTGAAGCGGAAAGATCATATGTCAGTTGATAATAAAGCCCTTGAGCAGAATGAAATATTAAAATTATATTTATAATACTAGTTAGATTTGTTACAGTATTTGCACAATACTCATTTTCCTAAAACCACATGACATGCCAGCTCACAATCTTCTTCTGATAAAGCAATATTCAGTCAGGTTTTGTTTAATTATTTTTTATTAATAAAATATTACTAAATTATTTAAAGTAATTTCCAAATACAATTTATGCTTTGAAAATGTTTATATCAGATTATAATTTAAAAAAAAACTGCACAATCTTTCCTTTTGAATTGTTTGGGTGGGATCAGTCTCCTACAATAATTTATCATATGTAGAACTTTCTTTTACCATTTGATTCATTTTTGTATTTGTTAAAAGTTTAGATATTAAATTTTAAAATGTATGAAAAACAAACAAATTATTCTAAATATCCATAAATATTTTAAACATGCTGGGGGTTGGGAACATACACATTTTGCTAATCTATTTAATTTATTTTTTTGAAAAATTATTTATGTTTTCCAAAATATTCTTTTGTTAAATTATTTTTAATTATTATTAAAAGTTTTACTGAATTTAAAAAAAAATATTTAAAATATTCCTGCTTTCAAAAATATTTATATTTTTAATTTATATTATATATATATATATATTTTTGTTATAAATTTACATTTTCATCCCATAATTATTTTCCGTTGGATAAAAAAAAAAAAGATTTGCACATAATTCCCTGCAGCCTTCTGACATGACATTTAACAAACTGATTAAAAAAGAAGCAGGCTTTGTGTCATATTCTTGATGATTTTCGACTGCAAATAATGCAATTGCATCAAATTGATTATCAAGAAAATGAAGAAACATGCTATTGAATTTCAATATATGAATGAAAAATAGGATGGAGTTACTTATGAGCAACGCTGGTGAACGCAGATTATCTAAAATAATTAATTGTGCAGGTAAAATCTTGGGTTCAAACATATTAAAACAACATGATAAATAAACAATATATATATTTTTGTATTTCCATTGTTCATGCATTATATATTATATATATATATATATATATATATATATATATATATATATATATATATATATATATGTGTGTGTGTTCGTGGTAGTTCTTTGAGAAATTTATCTGAGACGCACAATCAGCTCTAACATATTTAGGTTGGTGAATTTCTGAATGGTCACATGATATTAATTTATTGCTTTGGTTAGAGCCTGTGGCTGAAAACTTAATTATGTTTTCGAATGATGAAGAATTAAATAATATAACAATGCCTCAAAGCGCGTAAATATTCTTATTTATAAGAGATGATTGTGCAACGTGAGAAAATAGAATGATTAGAGATACAGACAGTGTCATGCATTATATATATATATATATATATATATATATATATATATATATATATATATATATAATGGACTCCCCGTCAATTTCGATGTATGAGAGGATCTGACAGGTTAAGTGATTCAGTTATGAAATTTTGTGCGATATTCTTATGCCTCACTTAACACCCTCTAATGATTTACAAACGTGGTCACATACGAGATCACTGATAGATTGGCTAACATTTTAGATCTTACTCTCGCTTCTTGAAGACGATAATGAAAAGCAGGTAGAAAAGTGCAGAGTCCGCTAAAGCAGGATGATCTCCATTGTATCTATTGCAAGGCAATAGGATGTTATGTGGTATGTTGAGAGCTGAGAAATATATATATATATATATATATATATATATATATATATATATATATATATATATATATCTGTGTGTGTGCATATGCATTAGTTATTCATTTGATCATCAAAGTTAGATGCACCTGAGTTTAATTTTGCAATCATACACTAATCCTGATTAGTTGGGACGAAAAGAGAATTACTAATTTATATTATGTTTACTAAGAATAACATTTCTTTTATTTTACATTGTAGTACTCTGCGGGATTTTGTTATATTTACAGACACGCATATATATATATATATATATATATATATATATATATATATATATATATATATATATATATATAGACATACAAACAGACATATATGTTTAAAATATGTTGGTGAAAAATAAAATTTCTCTCAAGCAGATGTGAAATTTCCCATATAGAATATATATATATATATATATATATATATATATATATATATATATATGTGTGTGTGTGTGTGTGTGCGTATGCATGTATGTATGTATGTATGTGTGTGTAAATTTCAATCTGTTTGATTAAAATCAATTTTCCAACATGAGATTTTTCTCAACCAGATAAGAGAATATTCGACGTATATATGTGTGAATATATATATATATATATATATATATATATATATATATATATATATATATATATATATATATATATACGTATAAGAGAAAGTATATATTCTGCTTGAGAAAAACTTGCTTTTCACTTGCAACAAGGTGAAATACTCAAATGCATTTTTTTTAGCTTTAAATATTAATATTTTCTATTATATGTTATTTTAATACTAAATTATATTTTGATAAAATTTCTCCTTATCTTGTAAAAACAATTTAAGGATATGAACAGAAATAACCAACGTAAACCACTTCTAAATTTTGTGATGAATATTTAAGGGCGTCTTCCTGTTTTCCTGCTATATATACATGTATGCACATAGCACGAGAGATAGTGCGAAAGATAATTTTTTAGAGCAAAACCACATGCATAACTAAATTTAGAATAAATTTTCAAACGCCGATGTGTCGGTTAGATGAAGAAATCAATAGACATGTAGTTATTTTCGATGCATACATTTGCAGCTGAGTGTAATTTATAACAAGATGGGTTTTGTGGACTATACACAATAGAGATTTAAAAAATTGGATGATTTCAATGTGGATATATCTTGTTACACATACATATCAATTGAAATATACATTTATCACAAATGCAGGCAAGAATTTCAGATAAGTATCAATATTTTTCATCATATACATTTCCTGTTCAAATTTATATTACTTAAATCTTAAATGTCTTTATCCAAGTTTACTTGACCCATTGCAATTGTACGTTTTCAATGTGACAGTGAATAAAGATTGAAAACGGTATGAAATATGTACTTATATCTTAATAATAATAAAAATAATAATAATCAGAAGAAGAAGAAGAAGGAAAGAAAAAGAAAACTGAAAGAAATTGGTATAAACACCACTAAGACCTATTTACGGAGATAGGTTTGTAACAATTTTATGGGATTTCATAATACACACAGTCAGAACAATCAAAGTTAATCATCAAAGTATCGATATTACAGACTGCAAAAAAAAAGTGCCTCTTTATTGATAGATCTTCAAAAGGCTATCAAAATACAAGGACCTTGAAATCGAAATCGCAAAGATGTGGCACATGCAGACATCAAAAATGCTTGTTGTAGTTGGAGCCCTCAGATTGATTTGAAAATATTCCAATAGACTCATTGAAGTGTTTCCTGGTAGCCCATGCCTTAAGTAAATATAAAAAAAAAGTTCATATTAGCACACCCACACATTATGAATGGTTGTATCTATGTAAAATATGCGGTTTTTTTTTTGTTTTAAATGTTTCATTGGAAAATATAATTATAAAATTTCTAACATTAGGTCTCTGGTTGTGATCCGGAAATTAATACACAACAGAAATCAAAGGATATTTAATAATAATAATAATAATAATTACAATAATAATAATAATAATATTTACATATATATATATATATATATATATATATATATATATATATATATATATATATATATATATATATATATATCAACCTGACGATTGCGTCTAGCATGAAATAGTCAGTCGCCTCTGAGTTTTGACGTGAATGTTCACTTTTATATTTGGATACACTCTGTCTCTGATATCGAGCACTTTATCCATTAAATATATCACACCTTAAGACTATATTTATTCATCTCTCTCTCTCTTTCTCTCTCTCTCTCTCTCTATATATATATATATATATATACAGAGAGAGAGAGAGGGAGGGAAAGATAGATAGATAGATAGATAGATATAATCACACTGTCCCGAGCAAGTGTATGAAGCCATTACAAGTCGAGAAGCTACTGAATGTCAAAGAATATGTTAACAAGTAAAACCTTAAAGAGAGAAAAGAATAAAAGAACAGAAAATAAAAACGCAGAAAATAATGATTGACATTGCATAAAACATTTTTAATATTAGTGTAGACTCTAAAGTAAAAAGCCACATTAGAGTTCCACAAGCAAGTACAGTAAGAGGCGAATGTGTTGGCATAGAACTTATTGTTACATCTAGCAGTTTCAACTGAAAAACTGTTGAGACCTACCAGCCAATCCAGTCAATACCAGAATAGATAAGATAGCAATATTTGTTGTATCATCGAATCGTCGATATATAAATGTGTAAGATAGACTTTGTTGTTAAGCAGCAGATTTAGCAATTGATTACAGAATCTTTCGATTACATGTCATTGGAAAACTTTCCACCAGGAAGGAGCAATGTATCAGTTTCCTGAATGTTAGCATCACATGCTGGAAGGAAAAAAATGGTTCTTTGTCTGTCTGTTTCTCTGTTGACACTTAAGCTACCATATATATTTTGTGTAATGCTTCGTCGTGTAATCGTTAGGATGCTTCTGACGCGAACTCATATACCAGAGAATAGAATGATCTATCCGTACTTGGTGACATATATCTTCGGCTTTATGCCAATATATGTGCTTACTAAACAACTCTCTCTCTCTCTATATATATATATATATATATATATATATATATATATATAGAGAGAGAGAGAGAGAGAGAGAGAGACAGAGAGAGAGAGAGAGAGAGAGATAAAGAAAGAGAATGAGAGTGAGAGTGAGAGATTGTTTAACCGCTTCAATGGCGAAATCTACATATATAAACAATACCTTCTTAACTACACATCCTTAGAAAAAGTCTGAAGAAAATAATTGTTGTGGATTCCGAGATGAAATTCGGTCTCCAATGAATGACAAACGCAAGAATTAAATATAAGAAATTAAATGTATTTACACAATAATACAAAAGGTAATACTGTTAGTAAATCCAGGAACGCGGTTTGTAGCAATAACATATTGATATATACAGTCTCGAAGTAGGACTTTCTTAGAGTCTACGCGCTTGTAACCGACTTCTACAAGCGGTTACCTCACACTATTACTCTACCTGCATCACAATCTCAGTCTTCTCTCACTCTCAATCTCATTATGTATTCTGACTGACTCGCTAACACTGGGTATTTCACGACAGGAGTCCAAGTAACACTTTGGTTGAGTCCACTTATAAGAAAAATGGGTGGACCCCATAACGATATTATAAGTTAAAACCAATAATCTTAACTTCAAAACGAAAAAATACAGATATAAAATGAATAAATAACCTATATAAACAAATTAATAAATTCAGAAACCACCAAATAAAATTAAGGACATTATTACCGATATATATATATATATATATATATATATATATATGAAAGGGAACTCGAAAATCTATTTTTTTGCATTACGCTCACTTGCATTAATTGTCGCGTAGCCTATATATATATATATATATATATATATATATATATATATATATATATATATATATATATATATATATATGCTTTGCTTTTGATTTCTACTAAGATGAGGTGGGCCATACATAGAATCATATTAGCAGTCAATAGGGATTATTTTTGTTTAGAATTTTTTTGAAAGGGTATTGAAACATAAATATGTCTATTTTCTTTCTTTAAATTTTAATATAGCATTTACACTAGATGATGCAAAAACTAATATATAATGATACTAATTTTGGGGCGCCATACATAATGTTATCAGTAATGTTATCAATTAAAAGCTATAAATATCGATCATTTATATTGACTATTATGAAACGATGTGACACTTCAACGCATCATCTTCTATGTCCCTGCCACATCACTGATTATTTGCTATTTAAGACAGTATTTTATATTTTGAACTTAAAATATGCAACGTCATTGAAACATAAATATGTTTAACTTCTTTTTTTTAAATTTTAATGTAGCATTTACACTACATGAGGCAAAAACTAATATATAATGATAATAATTTTCAGGTGCCATACTTAATGTTATCAATAATGTTATCAATTAAAAGCTATAAATATCGATCATTTATATTGATTATTATGAAATGATGTGACACTTTTACGCATCATCTTCTATGTACCTGCCATATCAAGTTGAAACACCGGTACCCGTAAGATCTCAGAACTTAAGCAATTTCCTGCCTTGGTAATAGGTAGTTAGGAATACCAGCTTCGATGTGCAGGTGGTGTAGCGGACAACGGCTCGGTATTCAAAATCTGTGAGCCAAGTTCAACTTCCAAGTCAGTTCTTTATATTCTCTTATTCGCAATGACCCTTGGGATAGGTATGGATCTACCTGTTCTCGTCGAAGCTATGGGTAAATTAATAGAACTTGTATCTCATGATGATTATTATCAATTATTATTGTGTACAAAATATATAGATTTCGGCAGTACATAACACATAGACCTTGATATGATGCTAAGCAATCAAAAATAACGTTCTGGACATTGGCAATCATTGTTTTGTTCTTTTTAGTTCTTAATAAATGTTGCCTTCAGGCTATCTCTCTCAAATCCTGCTCCTCTATTAATTTACATAATCTCGCCAGATATGTTATACTTCCTTTACTTCTGTGATTGTTGCTTTCAATATGTCCTATATGTAGACATTTTTGCACGCCCTCTTTTCTCATTATCTTCTCTGGAAATTTCTATTGCGTTTTCATGATGTTAAATATAAGTGTCCTTTTTGTTGCGTGTATCTTTAGAACTATTTCGCTGCTCACAATTTCGGTCCATGTTGTTCTCAGCATCCTTATGTAGAACCACATAAGGAAACATAATAAAGAACTAGTTAGAAGCAATGAAAATAACGCCTTAAATGTTTATCCTCCTGTGGACAGTTTAAACTGAAAACGTATTTTTTTCAGTATAGTGATATTTCGTTTCACTTTCGAATCTTCTTGATTACAGATGAAATCATGGACTTTTTCTAACATACTTTAGTGAAATGTTCATATTCCATATTCCGCTGCCTTGGAATTTTGAAACAAATGTAGACGAAGAAAAGTGCTGCTAATACTGGAATCATGCTAAGTATTGGAATAATGGATTTGCCTACGTTCTTGCTTGTCATTGCGTTGTTTCTCGATATGCTTGTAGGTCATCGATTATTCAAAAATAGAATGTATTCCAGAATATATTACCATGTATTCTATTTTTTTATTTATTCGCTTGCTATCATTATTATTTGAAACTCCATATCTTCGTAAATCTCTGTTAATTGGGTCAGGGATGTGTTCCACCGCCAAAAACATAAATGCAAACACAAAATACTAACAACTGTGCACGTGAAAACTTCATTTGTAACATGAACAAGCCAAAGTGTTATTTTTATCGTGTATCTTTTATTCACTCAGGTTTTAAACAGATTCAGACAAGCTGAATCTATTTTTGACGTTCGTTAAGATAAACGACGCCATATTTTTTTTTATATGAAAATCAGTTTTTCAGTATTATCGAAAGGATTTGAAACATATTTTCAGGATACATTCATATGAGTAATATACCATGCCAGTTTCAGTTTATATTTAATAAAAATGAAATAAATATTGGCTGCTAGCCAATCACACAGATTTCTATCTATAAATATGTCTAAAATATATGTCGTCCAACAGTAAACATTTAATTTAGGAAATACATCATCTACCTGAATAATTTATTATTTTACATGCTAAAATATATGTTACGCATTCTTCAGTCTTCCATTCTCTAGTTTTGCTATAAACATTACTGTACTTTTTTTTTTGCTTATTTGATTTATTCTTTGCTACAATATTGATTTTTTTTCTCGTATACCCCGTTTCTTATGCTAGGACAAATATTTCTACTGGATTAGTATTTTTGGAGGTTTGGGAATGTTCTATTTAGTTTTCACGATTTTTAAAGCTTTGAGTTTTGCAAATATTTTTTTAGCATATGACAAAACATTGTCGCAAAAATACATTCTTAAGTATTCTTAAACTTCAGAATCAGGTTCAGGAATGTACAGGTTAGTCCTAACGTCTTATTACCGTATCAAAACAGGAAGGGGAGAAATAGAAGAACAAGTAATACAGTAATACAACGAACATTTACTGGATTCAGTTTGTTTAATATCATTGACGAAAACGTCTGTATAAAGAACATCATTTTCGTGCCAGTCATTTGAAGTAGAAAATTAAATTATGTAAGGGTGAAAAACCTTTGGACCAACCTGTACAATATGCCTCTTTATTTACTGTAACATGGTCAACTTCAAATGGCATACGACTATACCGCTAAGAATACTAGCCAAAAACATTTCACTACGCCAATACCTATTTTTTGATTCGGATTAAATATTTCTTGGTGAAGAAAATATAACAGTTATAAAATTTTGTTAGAAAAATAACCGAAGAAAGTTCGTTGGTAATGATTATTAAATTAAGGCTTTTTTTAAATTTCGGAAATGCTTCCTTGTATTGAGCGAAACTTTAAATAGAATTAGATAATACCTACCTTAGTATTTGCGATTCATATACACACACACACACACACACACACACACACACATATATATATATATATATATATATATATATATATATATATATATATATATATAGTCACGTATATTAATTTTTGGACACGTTGAAATTGTAATACACAGGAAAGTTACAATTAATATGTCTACTTAATTAATTACATATATATATATATATATATATATATATATATATATATATATATATATATATATATATATATATATATATATTATAAATGTAAAAGACAATAGGAAAACTAATATTAGCCGACGCGTTTCGTCCAAGGTGGATTTTTCAAGGCAAAACAGAAATGATTTATTAAAACCAAGTAACTAACAAAACAAAATGTCCTTAGCAACAGGAAGGCATTCTGTTTTGCTACTTACTTTTTCTATATATACATATTAAGAAAGTATACGTGGCTTATCATTATATATATATATATATATATATATATATATATATATATATATATATATATATATATATATATATATATATATATATATATATATATATATATATATATATATATATATATATATATATATATATATATATATATATATATATATATATATATATATATATATATATATATATCTATAACAGCAAAATTGTCCAAATACAGTTAACTACGAACAAAGCCACGAAGTGCTACCTGTATTCGGAAACTAAAAAAAAATCCCTACCACACACTAAGACATACACACAACGCACACACTCAATTAAGCTGAAAATCAAAACATCCTTGATAATGGCTAAAGGTATAGCTGAAAGTGCTCGGAAATATAAAACATTTGGAAAGTTCTTACACACCCTTTGTCCAGAAAAGAAAGCTCTTGTCAGAAAACAAGAGAAATCAAATAAAAAGCTTAACCGTAGTAGCTTGTGTGTCATTTATAATGAAACATGCATAAAGGAAGGATTGTTGCCTAAATATATAACTATATATATCTCAAACGATGATCCCACTTCCTGATGTGATCTCCTGATCCAGTTTTCTTCTCTATTGTTCCCTGTTCTTTTAAACTTTGTCACCGTTCTCTTGATGGTTCTTTAATTGATTTTGAAGATGGAAAACAGAGTGTTAACGGAACGCATGAATTATCTTTTTCCTCTTATCATTTCTCAGTTTGGAAGACATAGTGAGGCTGACACAAAACGATTTTAATCTGTTTCTAGCTGAATAACTGAAAACGTTTTTCAGTGATTCTTAAGACACATGGTGTCAAGATGGCAAAACCTCTAATCTGGAATCCTGTGAAAGAAAAAAAAAAAAAAAACTCAATCAGTTTATTGCTTTTTCAGATATTAAGCATATTGTAAAATGAACAATTATCTAATATTATTACACAATTTGGACAATTTTTATAAAAAACAAGGTGTGTGTATATATATATATATATATATATATATATATATATATATGTCGAGAACTTTGTACATGTACCAGCGTACAACCCAACCATCACCGGTTTCTGAGGTCGTGGTTTAACAGAAATAAATGAGATATTTCAATATTGTGTAGCGAAACACCCACACACATAAGTATATATATATATATGTGTGTGTGTGTATGTATATGTATGTATGCATGTGTTTGTGCGTATCTATGCATCAATGTTGCTTCGTATGTATATTTGGTTATGATTTGACGTATTTCATTCGATGGAAAAACGTGACATATTCGCTACGGAAAATAATTCACAATACATCATTTTCCCAATTTATTTATCGTTTTTTTTTTTCGAAATTGTTTTGTGTAGCTACGCAATCTGAATGAAGTGGGACAAAAAATCAATGTGAGTCGTAAATTTCTGTGAAGCTTTGGTTCCACTCAACAAGAGACACATATTAATCTCACTCCTTGCACGATTTTCAAATATAAATGCGGTTTATTTTTGACATATGTTAGGTTGATGCAAAACTTAACAGCATTTTCCGCAAAATGCCGCACAATAACACAGGTTTATTAGTTTTGCTAGCATATTACAGATAAAGCATATCTGAGAATAATGTACTTTCTCATCTAATCAAACCATCGTTTTCAGATCAAGTTTTAACAATTACTAAAATATACCGAAACATATAACCTAAAGTGATATCACAATATCTATAAACTTCATATTAATTATTTTTTCAAAACAGAAAAGGATTAGAAATATACAAAAAAATATGTAACTAATCTGCATCCTTTTCCGCCAGCCTGCTTTAAATAATCTTGCGGATCATGAAGAATAACTTTATAGTCAATAAATTTATTCAGTGTGCGGAAGGAGATATTGTATGGATTTCAGATTCTTAATATTTGTTACTTTTTAACTAGCCACTAAAAACAGTCGCATCAATAACTTTTTACGGCTCTTCATTCAAGTTTTTCATCCCTTTAAAGCATATGATAGGAAAACTTATTACTTATACAATCAATACAGAAAAAAAGAAATACGTCACAGGGTAAATAAAAAGGCATTTATAAAATATAATACTTCAACATTAATGGCCTGCTATAAAAATACAGAGAGATATGTTCTGAATTATATATGTATTATTCACGCAACAAAGGAAGACCTTTTGTAGTCAGTGCGAGCAATCTAAGTGTTCATTCTTTCATGGCATCCACTTTTGTAGATTTGTAAGAAAACTCTGTTGAAATATATATATGTATGTATGTATATACATACATATATATGGGCGCTTGGTCAAGTGGTTAGAACGTTCGCTTTCTGATCATGAGGCCCGGAATCTCACCGGTTGATTTGTCAGGAAGTATAATTCCTGATGTTAGCAGTCTGGAGGGAGCGATTCCAGCGTGCGGCCCCTATGGAAAGTGCCTGAAAGCCATACCACCGGTTGACCCAAGCCTTGTGAGGGAAACTGTGTAGGCGGAACCCTTGCAGGCCGTCGACATCTGTTCTAGCACGAAGTAACAAGTCATTATGACCCAGGATTTGAGTGTGCTTACATTGTTCAGATTGTTGACCATAACACGCTGTCACCCAGAACTAACTGTAACTAAGTCTACTCAGCATAGTTGCAGTCTAAACCAGTGCCTGAGCGAGGTATATATATATATATATATATATATATATATATATATATATATATATATATATATATATATATATATATATATATATATATATATATATATATAAAATACATATGCAAAATATATAAATATATATCCTTACATGCATACACATACATATTTTTTGAATAAAAAAATTCCAAGAGGATAGAATCCAGGTCGAACTCAATGTCCAGGACAGAGTAAGGATATAATAAAAAGGCTTAAATACTAATATTCCATGGTCATAATTTATTCCATTTGAATCGTATATACGATCCAATTCATCAGACCTACAAATTCAAAATAAAACAGGAAAAACAACTCCGGAAATAAAAATTGAATTTAGAGAGAGTGTAAGTATGAGGGACGAATGTTAGAGCTAAAGAGAGTGGTAACAGACGAGAGAAGGTGGGAGATTAAAACTTAACAGATAGAAGTTTTAGTGAGGTGAGTTAAAGACAGTTTAAGTGAGAGAAATATGAATGTTGTCGGATGTCTAATACATTAAGGATGTAACCGGAAAGGATACATTTTGTGGTGACATAAATTTTATTTCTGGAGTTTTTTTTTTCGTCTTCTTTTTTGACTTTTTAGGTCTGAAGAATTGATCGTATTTACGATTCCAATGGAATAAATTATGACACTGAATATTAGTGTTTAAGCCCTTTTATTATATATATATATATATATATATATATATATATATATATATATATATATATATATATATATATATGTTGCGATGGATAAATTGTCGTCTCAATAAGGCAAAAATAAAGGTAATACTGACATTTCATATTTACGGCGATATTTAACAAAATTACGCAAATGTATTTTAAAAATACTAAAGAGTAAATGTATTCAATAAAATCGCCATTGGCTTCAAACACGGCCTCCTGTCGAATTCGTAATCTCTTCTAGACTGTCTGCTTGAATACGTTCTTGATTGCTGACATAAACCTTGCCTTCAGTTCATCTTTGGTGCTACAAAGTGTTTTGTTGTTTTCTTGCTCAACTGCACCCCACACATTATAATCAAAGGTGTTGCAATATGGGAAGTTGGGTGGCCTGATGTATGGGCGATGTTGTCTCAGAAATTGTCTGACAGCCATGACTAGGATCTCCTGCTTGTGTGGCATGTTGCGGTGTCATGTTGCCAAGCATAGAATCTTCCAGCAGCCACCTTCTTAGCACAAACCAGCACACCCTCTTCGAGGTACTTGATGTAGGCCTACGCGTTGAGTCTAAAAACCTCACCTCTGGTCTTTTTTTATCGGAACGATCATAGTGAATTTTCCGAGCTGTCATACTTTCGTAATAAACATTAAACGCATTCAACTCTTTCCGAATCCTCTGCACTGTTCTTCAGATTGATACCTAAACATCCTGAAATAATAGGACTGGTGTTTCTGGCGGGAATGTCAAGCACTACGTCATGCCGTTCCCAAATTTCTATCGGAGTGAATTGCGTCATGGTGTATTTTCTCACATCAGTGCCCACCTGACGCGACTATACTTTTCAGTCGAAAACATATATATATATAAAAAAACAACGTGCATGCGCAAAATTAAAAATATAAAAAAAAATTTACAATTTTCCTATTTCATCCTGTATATATATATAATGATAAAATATAATTTTACCGCATGCAATATTTATGGATTATAGTACTCAATATCAGGGATAGAGCCCTAGTAAATACAATAGTTCACAAGGTGACTGGATCTTTCTTGCGAAACGAAATCGTTGTGTCAATATATATATATATATATATATATATATATATATATATGATGGCACATGCTCTCAGTTATTGCTCAGTGTAAGCGGCTTGTGACCTTTATGTAGTAAACCTACAAAAATTGTTACATTTTGTGTTTTACGCATCAGAATAACATTTACAATTTTTTTCGATTAGGTGCATATTGTACCACAGAATGAAAAATTCTCGCTACTGATCTATTTTAATCAGGGTAGGCATTGCCTATCTAGGATACCTAAAGGACACGACTCTAATTTGTAAACTTATTCACTGTTCTTTTGATTGAACTTGAATAGACTTTGAAAATGGAAGCCAGAGTATGAATGTATACCATTACTGAAAGCTGAATGATCTTTTTCCTCTCACCATTACTCTGTTGGGAAAACATAATGAGGCTAACATAAAACGATTTTAACTTCTTGTCTTCCTAGCTAAATACCGCCAAGGTTTTTTTTAGTGCCTCTTACGACAAATGGTTCAAGATGACTACACCTCTTATCTAAAAACCTTGAAAAAGGAAACCCTACTAAGTGCATTTTTTTTTTTTTTTTTTTTTTTAGATATTAAACAATTTCTGGAGAGGATAATTGCCGCATGCTGTTACACGATTTGGACAATTTCGCAGTTACACTCTGTAAAATATATATATATATATATATATATATATATATATATATATATATATGTGTGTGTGTGTGTGTGTGTGTGTGTGTGTGTGTGTGTGTTTGTGTCGTTTTCAGCATATTTTCGCTGGGAATCGATTTCTAGTCATACTACAGTTTGACTGATCTCCAAATATGAGCTGGGTTGTTGTGAGCCTTTAGTCTTTGTTAGCCTCCTACAGTAGGTGTTAGATTATTAACTAAGTGATATTTTTTCCACTGAGGGAAAATCTTTTTCACCTAGTCGCTGCAAGTAGATATGCTGTCTATGTTATAGTTAGTGATTTCTCTTTTTGCGCGTGTCTTCTTTGATGATTTTAAGTTTGCCCTACATAGAAAGACGTGACCTCATTCAGCACAGGCGTGATCAGAGGATGTCGATAATCATCACAGCCCCTTAGAACAAGTCTATTGAGTTTTTCTTGTTCGCCACGATTCTGCACAAATTCTATCTGACAATTTTACCTTGTTTTATGCAAGATGAACGATCTAGAATTCATTATTTCCAGTACTATTGCATGGTACTGACATTCTTCACTCTGGTCTTGATGCAATCTTTATATCCACATTTCTGTTCGTATGTTTGTATTTTACCTCGACCAATAAAATATACAGAAACTGTCAAGGGGTGTGATTATTTTTTGACCCTGATCACATGACCACTACATGGCACATCAGAGGAACTGCCCCTGAGACATCTGCCACCAGGATATTTACATGGCCAGCTACTTCATTTCCAAAATTTTTAACTTTGGCTTTACAGTGGATATTTTGACGTTTCTCACCTTCTCAAGATATAACACTGCCAGTTCTTTCTCCTTCACATAGATGCAGCCATCATTAATAAGCATCCGTTTATCTCGTTCACTTTGGATGAACTCCATGATGTGGTGATATAAAAATCTTTATATACTTTGATAGTTGCAGATGCACTGTGATCAGTTCAAACACTGAATACACACTGGGCGTTGGCTTGTTGTTATTTCACGAACATGTAAGTTTAGTAGATCAGTTCAGATCAGGTCCAATATAATTGAAGATAACTTTTAGAAATGTTTCATTTTTATTGAAGTAGGAGCAAAGCTTTTAAAATAATTCCCCTTTCCTTTGGAGGCAGTTGTGCAGGAGTGAGAGAATTGTACTATAAGCCTCCATCGTAAACCGTTCTTACGTACCAGAGATTATATTGACATAACCCGCAACAGTGTTTTGATATCACTCAGGAACATTTGTCATCGGATACCTAGTATAGAACATAAAGACTGTTGGTAAAATTGCTCCAGATTTCCCTGTGACTATGGTAAGAATCCAGGACTCATTTGCATGCTAGAATGGATAAAACACAATATAGATATTCAAATGTTTTTGAATTGAAATTGCATGGTAAGACCATAGGTGTCCATTCAGTCTTCTGATTGTTTTCTGGAGTTTGATAGATGTTTTGTCATCAAAATTATTTGTCATATTAAGAGAACAACCTAAGTGAGAGAACTTCTACACAACCTGCAATTTCTGACGCTGCTATATACTTATGTATACTATATCTCAGAGTAGACTTTACTGGGAATAAGTTACTAGATTACAACTGTTTTTTTTTAGGCTAATTGTCAAATTCAATATACTGAAAGTCGTCAAGTTGGAATCCGTAAGCTGTCACATGAGTTTAAGTAACTAGAGTAAAATCGTCAACCGAGAGGAAATCATATCTTAATGATGAGAATAGGTTCGTTTGAGCAGTAAACCATCTTAAATTCAATATCTTACCATTTGTTCGATATTTTATATGAATCAATTTTAAAAGTCATTAAATAAAGCATGGTAGCGCGAACAGGGACGGCGTTCTTTTACACATTTGTTGAATAGAGTTTTTAACAAGAACTGAATGACATATCTTGTCACATACGTTGAGAGGCGTTTTCATTCTACGAGGGAAACTTATGCGGCCTGAGAGAAAATTATCAGGGCATAGAAGCGTCTTCAGGATATATTATAAACACTATTAAATATAATTTCAAAAGCTTTCATTAGATCCTCTAGAACTGATACAAATACATCTTCTCATCAATGAATTTCTGACGCAAATGTCTAATAAAAAAGAAACCTGTCTGTAGTGCCGCTGTCATGTAGGAAACCATTCAGTGAATACAGGAAAGACATGATCAGCAATGTTATGAAAATGTTGTCCATCCTGATCCTAGAAAATACCTTGCCTTAAACAGAGATAAACCATATCTTACTCTAATTCGTGCAGTGGTCCTAGCGTAAATAATTCCCAAAGTCACAATTCACTTTATAGACACTATCAGTGCAATCTTCTACAAAACATTTTTTTTCTATCCTAATCCTTTCTATCCTAATCTTTTTATTAAGGTGAACGTAATTTTTTCTGCAACATTTCAAGATCCATACTTGCCGATTCATCAGGCATTTTTTTTTTAAACCATTTTCGAGTATTTTAAGGGAAGATGTTTCTGTCATATGTTATTTAGAGTACCCAGTTTTTGTCATATGTTCTGCAGGGAAGAGAGTCTTGTTAACAAACTCATCGTTAACCTGAAAAGCCCTATTTAAGATTTCGTTAAAGTACTCTCGCTATATGTCAAGGTTGACATTTAATCTCTGAGTAACAATCCATAGATCAGAGACTCGCTACTGATGAGAAAGATTGTATATAAACTTCCCGTAACAATTTATACGGAACTAGATGCAGACGGAATTTGATCGGATTTATTCCTCCACCAAGCGTCTTGGTGACGTTATTGCCTAAAAACAAACACGCTTACATAAATATTGACGGGTGTGATAGCAACATTGGCAACATTTTGTAACATAAAAATTGTCAAATTGGTGCAGTCTATTTGAACAGTAGTATCTTAGAAATGTTTAAACCTACCTTGCTGGAATTCTCCCTGGTTTCTATAAGACTATTGAACTCTACTTTGAAAAATAATTATGTAATAAAATGATGATTCCCTTTGCTGTTGTGACCTTCTTATCCAGGTTTCCTCTCGACTGTTCAATCTATTGTAAACTTATCCACGGTTCTTTTGATTGAACTTGAATAGACTTTGAAAATGGAGGCCAGAGTATGACTGTATACCATTACTGAAAGCTGAATGATATTTTTCCTCTCACCATTGCTCTCTTAGGAAAGCATAGTCGGGCTGACATAAAACGATTTTAACCTCTTCTCTTTCTAGCTGAATAACTCAAAGGTTTTTAGTGCCTCTTACGACAAATGGATCAAGATGGCTACACGTCTTATCTGAAAACGTTGAAAAACGAAATTCATTAAGTGCAGTATTTATTTAGATATTAAACAAGATGTGGAGTGGATAATTCCCGCATGCTGTTACACGATTTGGACAATTTTGCTGCTACACCCTGTATATATATATATATATATATATATATATATATATATATATATATATATATACCCAAGTATATAATTGGTGTATACGGAATGAATTCCAATAACCAACAATTACTATTGTTAAAAAAAATATAACATAAAAAAAAAATATAACATAATATATTTTAAAGATCTGAATAGCTATTATAACATGATTTCGTTGTGAAGCTTTTGAATCTTCCTATACTTGGGTTTTGATTGGTCATTCTAGCTGTTGTAACAATGTTTTCACCTAGCGAAGGATCGTTAACTAATTTGAAACTTTTAAAACAATTTATTTTATTTTCAACATCATCACTTGATAAGACACTGAGGGTGTTGAAACAAAATGGCTATTTTTGTAGTGATTTTGTAACATATTTATGTTATATTTTTTTATTATAAAAATAATATATATATATATATATATATATATATACATTGTAAATTTGTTCGTACTTAAAATTTGACACATAACGTACAAACAGTTGGTTGTGATGTACGCTCTAAATAATTGCATAAATTATTTATAAATTATTACGCCTAAATGACAATATTCATGT
>CAHIKZ030004302.1:1700000-1722500 GCA_903632075.3 Acanthosepion pharaonis | reverse complement strand
AGTTTCACGATAGAGATTTTAACGAGAAAGGGATAATTTGGCTGTACCAAGAATTATATAAACAAGTTGAAAATTAACCCGGCGATATTCTTCGTTATTTTCTCATGTCATTTATTTTATTTTAATTTATTTTTTTATTTATTTATTTTGCCAATGAAAACGTTCTTTTTCCTTTTTGTAGCACGGTTTCGCTCGAGTACGGACCAAATTTGATCTACACTTCTTTGTAAGCAAGGAAAAATGTGGAAAGCAATGTGGGATAACCATCAGTTGACAGGCAGATAACGGAATAAATATATATATATATATATATATATGAATAGATAGGATAGATAGATAACCTTGTGTGTTTGTTTAATTCTCAAAATATTTTGTCTATGTATATGATTAGGCGGCATTTCCACATTCCATCCGATATATATTTTTTATATATATATATATATTCTCATAATGAAAGACCAGTTAAAGACACGTTTTACTGCTATATATATATATATATATATATATATATATATATATATATATAGATAGATAGATAGATATTTTAATTATTTTTTCTAAACTTTTTTTTCAATATAATTTTAATATTATGCACGACATTGTATCCACCACTACTAAAGTACTCTGTATTATAAATCTGGCTGTTCTTTCCTATTATTTGAATATTTATATATATATATATATATATATATATATATATATATATATATATTTTTGTGTGTGTGTGTGTGTGTGTGTGTGTGTGTGTGTGTGTATTCGTGTTGTTGGGACAAGAATAAACATGTTCCTACAGAAAAAGAAAATCAATATATATTAAAAAATAATTTGAACATATGTTCAAATGAAACGATCAAAATTTCACTAGATAAAACCACACTGCCACTAAATAAATACGTATTTGTAAGACGTTCTTCTAATTTGATATCGTCCTTTAAAAACAATAGGTCATATTTTAAGGCAATATGTGTTATAACATCCTTTAATAACACACAACTTATTTAATTGCCCATATAAATCAGACGTCTAGGATATATATCACTACATGCTTGTCCAGCAAAGACAACGGTATCTTCGTTGGGTTTCAGAGTGGATACTAATCTGTGCCCAATAGAGCTACATTTCAACACATTCTGTTTCTAGTCGTAAGTTTTACATGGGAGAATTAGAGAATACCATGTTCATTGGTGTGTTTGAAGTTTTTCAGCGCACGTTTTGGTCGGATCCCACGGTTCTGCCATGTGTTCTTGGACCTTTTTTTCCTACTTTCCATCTCGTGGAACTTTACCAGATACACGCATGGAAGTCTTATTTTTGACCGCTAATTTGAGCTCTTTGGTATTGATCGTCAAGATGTGGGAGCCGAGATTGATTCCTAAATCATACTGAACGAATTCTTTCGCGCTTAGAATGTCTACTGAATTTGTTTCTCTTTCTTGTCGACAGAATACATCTGTTTTACGCCTCGTAGGTTCTTGATCTGGAACACGGGAGGGTATGGCCCATTTCACAAAGTTATCTATTTTCGAATTACTTTGTTTGTTGTCGCCTGTTTACTTCCAACTTAAAAAAATTACAGTGCCAGATTGGATGATATGCTTTTGCCTATTTTCGATAGATCTGAAAAACTAACCAGGAAAGTTTAAATTCTCCTGCACACCGTGTAGCATAATATTTTTTTCCGTTTGTGACCTGTTTCTTTTACTCAGTTACATAGCAGACACTATTTGCTGTTTATTTCTTTACTTTATTTTCTATCCCACATTTGCATTACTTTCAATAAGTATCGGCTCTACTGTTTCCCCTCTTCTTCCTGGTCTTATTGCCTTGTACAATAAATCAATATAGTCCAACCCTCTTCTAATCTATTTGCAAGAATGAAGAAAACCTTCGTTGGAGAGTGACATTTTCGGATTTCGTGATATGAATCCCACTTGAGGATAAAATTACTCCCAGATAGCTTGGCACCAAGCCAAATTCAATGAACATTTGCAGGGATTTGAAACAGAAGAATTAGTCAGTTTCGCAGCGCATAAGATATTGATCAGTGTTATTCAAATTTGAACTAAATATATATCGACCGTATAGGATTGCAGTATACAGGTGACAGTCAGATATACATGTATTACAAGGTAAGAAATAATACAAAAGATGTATAAAGCATAAAATAAGGAGATCAACATCATGATATATATATATATATATATATATATATATATAAATTATGAAAATGACTATATCGATTTTATCTGCGTGTGAGGCATATAAAAGCTTGTGACATTGCATGTTCAGACATGTTCAAATTTCCGCTTTCCTCATAAGGCGAGCAGGTGAAAGATGTGTTGTCAGAGAATCGACGAAGTTGAATTTAATCATATCATAATGCTGAGGGAAAGTGAAAGTAATTTAGAGCTTCAGATCAACATCAGTATGTGTGTTATGAATGGCAAAAGAACAAATGAAATGTAAGTCCTATTAAAATGATTTATGGTGAATCTACTTTATGAAGGAATAGACTGTTTTTGAGTGGCACATGTTTACATAGAAGGTCGGCATTAAAAATCATAGTGAACAGACATAAATGTTGAAAGAATGAGCCGAGATTTAAGAGGAAGTGTTCACATAAGATAAGTGATAAATTCCAATGCGGTAAGTGTGTAACAAATTCTAAGAGAGGATTTCCCAATGAAAAAAACTATTCTTAAATTTAGTACCTCGAATTCTATAAATTTCTTGTAAAATTAAAATTTCTTTACCCGGAGAACAGTGACTACTCTTATCATTAATATACGTTTCTTTCCGCTATTCTGGTTGTGTTTGTTTTGTTTTGTGGCATATAAGTTTCAATGTGTTATTTAATGCCGACAAAATATGTTGCTGTTTATTTTTTCGGAAAAATGTAATGCTAATTATATTTCTTTTTTCAAAAATGTATTTCTGGTAATATTTTATCAAAACTGTATAGTTCGTAATATTTTTCAAAAACATATTTCTGGTAATAATGCATTGATGATAATAATTATTTACAAAATATTTTCTGTTAATAAAACCTATTTTTACACGTTCACAATGGTTTGACTCCAGTTTGGGGGTTAACTATTTACCCATAGTGGGAACCCTAACATATATATATATATCGAATTTTTGATTTGCTAATAATCAAATCAATCTCGAGGGAAAAAAAGGTTTTAAAGAAAGAAAGAGCTACAAACATGAACTTCTGTCGACAAAAATTCGCACAGATGCAGGTCTGAAGCCCAAAGAAAAAACCCCCGATACGAGTAAACAACTAACTAACAAAAGCGCTCAATACAACTGTAGAGCAGACCTGACGGTCCGTTTAGGTGAAACCTAGGTAGGTTTGTCTGGCTCACTAGGTATATATATATATATATATATATATATATATATATATATATATATATATATATATATATAAAAATACTGCCTGATGATGACGACATGAAGTCCTTGAAAGTACTTGCTTCTATAAAAAATACACTAGATCCATCTAACACCAATTTTATACATAAGGATCGCATCATTCAGTGGATTCTTAGTAGTTTAATGCCTGTCTATAAACGAAGAGATTTCGACATTAATCGCATTAATAGTGCTAATTGATTCAATGTATGATTATCTCTTTATCTTTGTTATATATATATATATATATATATATATATATATATATATATATATATATATATATATATATATATATATATACGTGTGTATGTATATAGAAAATTATAAGAAAAGCAGTAAGATTCATAATCCAGTGATCTTAGCAATTATTTTCATTTTTTAAAAAGAAAATAAATATAATATATATGTCTGTAGGGGTGTTTCTGTGTGTGTTATAAATTTGAGTAAATTATCCCGTCACATTTATACGATAATGAATATTGGAAAAATAAACTTCATGTAAGTAATGTATAATGTTTCCAAAAAATAGCCGATAATGTATATCGTAAAATTTGAGCTTTATCAGATCGAAAACGAAAAAGTGACTTGCGTGTGTATGTATATGAGTGTGTATTTAAAATGATGAAATCTTATATTTTCCCAACCTGGCTTGGAAATTTACTATAAAAAAGAAAAGAGAATGAGTGACTTTTATAAAATTCGTTTAACATTTCATGTTCTTTGCTTTAAATATACGAGTTTAGAGATAGAAATCTATCAGAACGGGTAAGGAATAAATGAAAGATTTGTTTTTATGTCATGTGTTCTCCATGTTGACAATATGTTATAAATTTCTGTAAATGGTCGAGACAGGGTAATGGAATAACGACAATTGGAAAAAACGTTCAGAAAGTATAATATTTCGAAAAATATCCGATAAAAAAAAAAAAATTTTTTTTTTTGTTTGTTTTTTTTTTTAGTTACGAGGAACGCCAGCCTGAGAAGAAAAAAAATATATGATCTCATTTTTTTAGATATACAAACAAATGCATACACATGATGAAGCCAAAAATGAGCGAAATGCATTATCGGATATTATTCAGAAAAATTATATTTCCATGAACATTTTTCATATATATATATATATATATATATATATATATATATATATATATATATATATATTTTATATTTTCACTAGAAGTATGTAGGTTAAGCTATCCACCCAGATCTTTTGAAAAGTAGTAGAGGTTTATCCTCACTATTCTGTTTCTCGTAGCACCTTTGCCTCTTATTGCCGATATGGCCTTTTTCGTTGGAATTTATTAACAGAAAATACAAAGACAGAAATAGTGTTAACTCCCTTGAACTAGTGACATTCACATTTAAATACATTATCGCCAAATATATATAATTATATTTGATGTATGCTAATGGAAATTGATATTTTTTACGTTCGCTTTGTACATCATCTATTCATTTCGCTATTAAACAAACAAGATAATAAAATGCAGAATACTGATGAATATATTTGATGCCACCGAATATGAAGACAAATTAATGGCGCCAAATAAGCTAGTGTCGATTCTAACATAAGTCAATGTTGATATTTGATTTAGAATTTTGATCTTCATGCAAGCACGAGAAGACTTTCCTTTGTCTAGTGTTAAATATTTCGTCAATTTTGAAGGATTACAGCAAGAAATGAAAAGAAATCAGTTTTAAAAACGATGAAGAAGCATTTAATCTCAATGGCAAATGTGTCAAATAGCGTTGTAAGCAGTTCTCTATAATCTTCTATTTTAGAAATTCTATGAGAATGGAAACTCTAAACTCTGAAGAGGTCAGTCTACACTATTGCCTTTCTTTTTAGTAAAACCCATCACCGATAATATAGGGAAAAAATCAATGGTAATCTCTGATCACTTACGTCCAAAACACCTTGTGATAACAAAATTTATTGGCATGTAAACTTTGTTGATGATGTATTAATTGTTATTTACGTGTGTGCGTGTGTGCATACACCCACATAAACAAATACCATATCATATTGACAATTGTTACTGTGCATACTAATTAAAACAGGAACATGTATTTTTTTTGTTTGTTTACAGTGATGGTCACACAATACAAGGACCCGGATTCACTCGTGTTAGAGAGTTGCAGAGCAAGAAGCAAATTTTTAGAAGATAACGGTTAACTGTAGATTTGAACATGATAAAATTGTAGTGATTCGGAGAAAAACTTCTTGTGAATCGTTTCCACATTGCAGCGATTCGCGGGAAAACGCTGCTAGGGCGGTATTTTCATTTTAGCACTAAAAACGAAAGTAATGTGGGTGGTTCGCTTGAATGTGGGTAGCAGGGTGGATCTTAGTCATGACCGTTAGGACTGATGGAATTACGGAATTTATCTGAGCACTTTACATTGTAATAGCAATAGAGCAGTAAGGTTGCCAGGCGGAAAATAATTTGTCACCTACAAGGACACGGAGACGATTTGGGTACTTTCGCGACTGGAAAGTGGACAACTCAGTTTCGTATATGACAGCAGAATTCCATATTTTATATAAGGGATTGCAGGAAGGGAGGGAATCTAATATTAAAGAACAATTTCTCTGGAAATAAATATAACTCTTTGTATAATGGATAGTGTCTAATTTGGTGTCAAAATATGAATCGATTCAGAATACATCTATTCGGTTACATATTGCATTCACCTTACACTTTTTCTTATATCCTTCCAAACAAATGCACGCATATAAACAGGCACGGCTCATGAACAGAATTATTCATATAAAAAAGCGTAAGTACCATTTGAATAATGCAGGCTACAAGACTGATTTATGTACGGTTTCTGCCTTTATTTAAATTTAATAACATGGCTATTTCCTCTCTCACCAAACCTCTTCCAAACGTAATTTTAGCTTAATTCACATTAGCGATTAGATAGAATGGCATACATTTCTGCACCAGTCACCGTCTGCTGTTTTTCTCTTTTTATTTGCTTCTCTCTCAGTGTATCTTTCCTTCTTTTTAAAACACTTTCTTTGCAGTGCATATCTCGTCGACTGATTATTTAAATGGCTTGCTCTATAGAAAAGATGGTACATGTTTCTCCATCTTTACGCAAATACGTATGTATAGATGAGTGAAAATTTTATAGAAGCTGTCATTCTGATATAGTGGTCAATATCCAGTGAGTTTAGCTTTCATTCTCTACTTTACTAAAATAAATTCTTGTATGTGCCGTATCCCTTAAGAACATTGATCTTAATGGCTCTCCACTAGTTCTTTTACTTTGTAGTTCTAAGCAATATTTTTTTCACATTCTTAAAACTCAGTAACCATTCTTTCGTTCATTTATTACAAACCCGTAGACAACTAGAAGCTTCTCACTAATCGTTCTACCTTTAATATGACTCGTAACAATACCAAATTTGCAATAATAAAAATACTCCTTCTATGTGTTGGGTCTCTTCAAGGTATGGGCAATAACTGTTCTCCACAATTTCCTGTCTTTTGTAGCTGTTAATAAATTTTGTCTTTTCGATATATCTCCTGATCCCTGTTCTGTCAAGCGTTATTTGCAAGCTCGTTTGATAGGCTATCCCTTGTTTTCCTTTGCCACTACGGGGGAGTAATGGATAGCGGCTTATATTGAGGAATCGGAGATTTCGAATTCCAATCGAATCCATTACATTCACTTACGTGCTAATACCCTTGAGAAAGGTATGGACCGTCATCTTCTCCCCCACCTATTGGTAAATAGCCGGACAGGTCAAGTTCTCTAGTCTTGGATGACAACTGGTCTACCGCTGAAAGAAATGGCAGCCTACTGCAGGAAAAATATGCCTTGTCAGTCATGTATCGAAAGATACATGATCACCTAAGCGTGTATCACATATGGCACATAACTTACTGACTGAATTTTGGTGGCCATTATTGCACAAAAACAACAGTTAATATAATTACTAACAGATATGTCTATGTCGAAGGTACGGTGGTGTAATTAATAGCGGCTCCGATTGAGAAATCGGGGGGCCGAATTCGAATTCCAGTTGAATCCATTACATTCACCTTGGGAAAGGTATGACTATTCTTCTTCTCCACCCAGTGAAGTATAAATAGTTGACGGACTTGGATAGCAACAGGACTACCGCAGAATGAAATGGCTACTGCGGGGAAAAATCTGCCTCGTCAATCATATATCAAAAGATACATGATCGGCTAAGCGTGTATCACGTATGGCACATAACTGATGTCCTCTGTGTATCAAATTTTCCAAGCAATTTTTCTTCATTATGTGCTCTTGAAAGAGATTCTTTCTTACCTCAAATATAAGTGTTTTTTTTTTTGCTTTCCATAGTATTCTCAGCATCCCACATTTCGTTTGCAATAAGATCTTCTTCATTTGTTAGGATATGTTCCAGGATTTACAGCAATAGTGTAGTACCGCTACTCTCTAACGTTAAGTTATCTTTTCTCTATTCCTAACTGCCAACGATATATATATATATATATATTATAATATATGTTAAATATATACATCACGTTTAATGCTAGTGCCAGTGTGAAAAAATACAGCAGTTCACCGGAGACGAAATTCCTGGTCATCAGGGAAATCTGAATGCCAAATATTAGGAAATAAACTTGTAAGTTCCCTGAAAGTGCTAAAGAAAGACATGGGCACAACATACGAAAGTAGAACAAATAAACTATTGTATTAAAAATTCCCAGGTGATTAACAGATGCAAGTTATATATTAGGAATGATGAACGCACAGGACGCAAAACATGAATGAGATGGCTAAAGTGGAGGACAGGATATTTATCAGTGTCTTAGAAAAATGCCACGTCTTTAATATCCAGACAAGGAATAAAATTCATAGCCAGTTTATATATGTATTTGTCCGGTTACGATATTTTACAAAGCAGACGTTTAGGAAAGCACAAGTCCGGTCCGGGAGGAAAACGGTTGTGAGACGTTTGTGCAATAAGAATTATATAAATCCTGGTGGCTTAGCTTCTAAATCAGCTTAAGAATTCGGTTCTTTTTACATAATCTCAAAAACATGTCTATTCATTTCAAGATTTAAGCACGCGCATAAATAACACGAGGTAAACACGACGTACAGACAACTAACAAAAAACAAATACAGAATTTGAAAATCGATATATACGTACACGCCCACATACAAATTAACGCCATGAAATAAACGCGAAAACAAAGCAACATAATTTCAAAAACGGAATATTATTTCCACTTTCCAAATTTCCAAATCGGAAATTTTATGCACTTCCGAAATTTATGTTGAGCAAATAGCGTTAAATTGTGATATGTATAAAATTGTTCTTCTCGCTCCTTATTTAATCATTCCGTTGATTAAATAATTAATTCTAATTAAAGAAGGTAACAAAATTTGGAACTCATAAACATCAGTTCACAGGAAAATTACATAGTAGCCTAAAGCGCTAGTTCGTGAATTATAGAGATACAATAATTGCGATTTCGATCGTCGTGCCGGGCAGGGTAGAAATCGAATCAGTGGAAACAAGGCAGGGAGTAAGTGAGAAATACTAAAAATAATAACAAGACGAAATAACCCGAGACACGGACAATGGTACGAGAACAGTCTTATTAAATAATGGTAATAGTTATACTAGCTATTTCCCTATAAATAAACATTTGGCAGTCAGTGACCGAACTGCCAGTACTGCTATCGTTTGAAATTTATTAAAACATTCTCTTTAGTCATTTTTTCTTTGTTTTTCTTTTTGGAAAATAGGTTTTTCATATCCAGCAACTGTTAGCATTATGTCCAGTATTGATGTTGGTTTTCTTTCTAATCTTTTAAGTGGAATGGAATATCTACATCTTGATTATATCATTATTTTCTCTTTGAGTTACATGTGCTCTCTTTTGCATTGCTTCCCATCTTATTAGTCCTCAAATGATGTCATTTCTGTTATCTGGTACTTTATTTGTAATTCTGTATCACCCGTCTACAATGCTCAAAGATCGATGATATTTGCCAAGACACTCAGTCTTCATTTGCTCAAAACTTATTCTTACCCTTGATCTTAGGAAGCGTTTGTATAGAGTTGACAGCTTAGATATTTCGGAACGGGTTTGACACCATGCATGGCATCTATATGAAAGACTCGATTTAACGATGTTATTTAACAGCAAGACTTCAGTTTTCAGATTGATGTTCTGGTTTCATAGACATTGGCGGTGTTGGAAAAAACTTCAGGTGGCTTATTCTATGTTCAATATCATTTTCCCTTATGATAAATGTGTTAGATCTGATGTTCAGTATCATTTTCGCTCATAATAAATTTTGTTAGATTTGATGTTCAATATCATTTCCGTTATAATAAATTTGTTAGACTTGATATTAAATATTATTTTCGCTTATAATAAATTTGTTAGATCTGATGTTCGATATCATTTTCGCTCAAAATAAATTTTGTTACATTTGATGTTCAACATCATTTTCGCTTATAATAAATTTGTTAAATTTGATGTTCAATATTATTTCGATTATAATAAAGTTGTTAAATCTGATGTTCAATATCATTTTCGCTTATAATAAATTTGATTAAAATATCATTTTCACCATAAGTTTGTTCAAATTGGTTATATATTTACCATATACACGCCATGAATATTTAAGATGTCTTCAGGGTATGTGCATCTTTGCTTTCATTTCACTTAAGAATAAAACTTCAGGTGGAAATTCACTAAGGGTCACTCACATCGAAAGGCATCTGATGAAGACTGGAACGTACAACTACTGAAACATCGTGATAATAACAAGAACGACAGGGACAAAAGTCTTCCTGTACATAATATACATAATAAACGGTTCTAGGACAGTTGCGTATTGGGCATTTGCGTCACAGACAGTTGTCACAATAATTACGTCCCTCAACATTTGCGCCACTTAGACAAATTCGTCCCTGGATAATTGCGTTCCTTTGATAATTATTTGAAGCTTTTAAAGGCAATTACCAGAATTTTTTAAAAGAGCATATGTAGTTATCATAGTTTTTTTTAAGGAATGAAATAAAAAAATTAAAAGTTTATTTTTTTATTTAAAACTCAATGACAGATTAACAGTGTAGCAAGATCGCTCTATACATTGCCAGCATGTTTTTATTTCATCGGCGTTTTCTTCTGATAGATGTAGCAGTAATTTTCCACAAATATTTTTCCACAAGTGTTTAATTTTCGGAACTTAGGCAGTTGTTCCCAATAAAAATTTAGTCTATAAATTCCAGAATCTATTAAATGTTTTGTGGTACGCACTGATGGACTGAACTGAAACTGCTAATTTAGTTTGGTCTTGTTTTAAAAAAAATCAATTTTTTCTCTTTTTATTCATGGTAACTACCTTTCTGCTTGTTTAGTGTAATGAAAGTTATTGGTGCACAAATGTCTGTATTACAGGGACACATAAAAAAATGTTAACTTTAAAAAAATATCAGAGGTTGGCAGATATCTGCTACGCAATTTTCCGGGGCGAAAATATTCAATACGCATCTGTCCGTCTACCATAATAAATCATATCTGTCTGGGACTGTTGAAAATCTTTTCACTATAGGAAAATAAGTATTATTTTCTGATCACACACTCAATCTCATGAAGAATAAAAACGGTAATTATTCATTTTCACAGTGGCTGTGTAGATAACTGTAACGCTTATTGACACGGAAGGTTGAATCAGCGTGCTCCGTCCGAAAAAAGAGCGTAAGTAGGTGCATTTACTACGTGCTTGAGGAAGTCTGTCTATATTTCTGAGATGAGGTATTATGTACAGTATTTAAAAGTTGAGCCGACCAAGCATAGAAATAAATACAATATGGGAACCAGTAATAAGGAGTTCCAGAGAAAAGCAATGATAACAAAGTTGCAATATGAACTCTGGTAAAGACATGCAATGATAACAGCAAAATTGCAATATGAGCACTGGTAAAAAATGATGCTGAAAACTTCATCATACCCAGATGTCCTCAAGGACACATGGCACAATGGATAAAGGCGTTGGTTAGATCCAGTGACAGACCCAAAGAAGGTGAGTTCAATACCTGGTTAAGGCAGTAGAGAACTTTCAGAGGGAAAATTAGCAGGAGATAACTGATAACTGACATTCATCAAACATGGCACGTGGAACTAGAACAGCCTACCCGAGTGATCGAAATAAAGGGTTCAGTTCGAAATTCCAACACCCTGAAGAAGGCCGGGGCGTACAACGGCCGAAACGTTGTGACAAATATGGCGACAAAGATGAGGACAATAGTCCGACAAATGTAAATACTGTGCTTGATGAAGTTGTGAATCCTTATCTTCTCGTTTAGGAATGGGTGAAATTTCAAGATAGACTATATTATCTAGAGGAAGGACGATTCAGAATACTCTGATTTAAAAAAAAAGAAGAAAAATCAAAGGAGAATCGTTCCAGAATATCTCCACTATCTCACGTTATAGAACCAAATAGAATCTGTATTGAGCCGTGATTGCCTACGCCTTGAAGACGTTTAATGTTTTAGAAAACAACACAACCAGTGATTTACTTGCCCACCATAATGAACCTGACATTAAATTTAATTAAAAGAGAAAACCATTTACTAAGAAGAAAATTTATGAAATTACTATAATCAATATATCATACACAGTTAATTTACGTCAAAGTACTTACAAAATTTCACCTTTCTTGGCAGAAATTTTTTTATTACAATGTGCGATATCTAATAACAAATGTGATTGAAACATAAACAAAACAAAAAAGCAAAATGAAATCGACTGCACTATGTAACCCCATAAGCATATTCAAAAATAATAAATTCTAAAATTTCAGAGTCATATTTCCTTCACGCTCTTAAAGTTAGAGTATAGCGTAAATGGTCAGTAGCAGGTAGATCGTATGTATGTATTCTATTGAGGACTGCTGTGAACTTCATCACCCTTTACACGGGAAATTGATGCTACTCTTAATTCGATGCAAAAGAGATTTTTGTCGATATGTAACTTCCGTCAAAATACCAAGATTTTTTTGATGTTATTACACTGTAGTGTACCCCAAAGATAAACTTTACATCTAATTTTGTTTTCTTTGTCGCTTGTGTTAATTGTTCTTGATATATTTATAGCTAATATTACTGTATATGGCTGTACTTAATAACACAAAGGACAAAGAAAACATTGGTGGACACTATTTCAATAAAAAACGGATATAATCTTATTAGGAAGTAAGCTTCCGATACCGTCTAGATGTTCTTGTTTCCAGAAATTCTATCGCATTTTGCATGGTACAGTGGAGATTTTGTTACCATTTGCACAATCACCGCATATGAATTTTTTTACAGAATCGGTATCTCCTATTTAATTTATTGTTTTATGGACATGTACAATCATACATTTCTCTTTACAAATGCCATTTTGTGCTATCTCATAATTTCATTGAACAGATTTACACACTTCGTCTTTTTAAATAATATAATTAATACCCTGATGGATTAATAATTATAAAATGTTTATCTAATTATATCTGCTGATTTTAATGCTAAATATGTATTTATAAATGAGTAAATATTTATCAAATCTAAAAGTGGATCAATATTATTCTTTCTTTACTTCAGACATAGATGTGGCTACTTATAACATTGCAATGAACGAATTTATTTGAATGGAGACAAACTATAGCTACTGAGCTAGCTATCAGTGTCAAGTATTCAATTTTACATCAGCTCCGGAGATACTTTGAAACACATAATGTCTATATAATTTTATCTGCCGTAGACTTGCCAAGGTTTCTTAAATACTAAAACCAACTATTACAGATTCCGTTTACAATCTTATTGTACTAGCTATAACTATCGTTTTCGAACTATATTATAATATCAAAATTCACGCCTCTTTACAGAATAAGCTCTTTAAGTATCGTTTTTTTAGTAAAAAGTAAGAATTGACAATTATTACAGCAAGACGTTGATATGGTGTATGATCCTTCGAGCGTTTTCTATAGACGAGCCCTTTTACCATAGAAGGAGCTTAGATTGGAGCAATGTTTAGATTGTTGATTTTAAAAATTCAATATTTTTAACGTAGGATATGACTAGGCGATTAAAAACTGATTCTTTGTTATAGTCGAAAAGTAAGCCTATTAAATATCTATATATGGATTCTCAGTATAGAGAAATTCACAGTCAACTATTTTCATCGCCAAAATAAGCTAGACAAAACACGTTTGAGTCGTCGCACAAAAGAAGCGCCATCCCAGACACCAGCTTATATAGTCTACGCTGATCCTCAGTTGTGTAAACAATGCCATTTTTCTCTTTCCTACCTTTCTTCCTTCCTAGCTTTTTTCTCCTTCTTTTCTTACTTCCTTCCTCACTATATTTAATGTAGCCACTAGTTTTGTTTGGCCTCGCTATTACGAAGTGCTGCCATTACTCTTTTGAAATTCCCAGTGTCTGCCAAATAATTTATTTATAGGATAATTATTTTTAAAAAAATCAAATAAAGAAGTAAAAATAACAACCTCATCAATATCAACAACAGCAACAACAACGAGTTATTGTTCACTCGCTAGACTGGCTTTTAGTCTCTCGACGCCATTTTGTTGCCATCGTAATTTTTCAGGAAGTTAAATAAATTCATTATTTGACTTTTTTCTCCGTTTTCAAACCGACAAAACTGTCCATTATAATGAATAAAAAATTAAGTTTTGTAATTGTTCCGAAAATACTGATGGCCAGAATAAGTAAAACGGAAGTTTCAGCGCCGTATCTTTCGAAATTAATAGTCTGCTATCCGTCAGGTATTCTTACTTAATGGAGACACTTGATATTCTTCGTTTTTAGGAAAACTTGTTCTTATATTTTAAATATACATGTAACTTTGTAATTAACATAAGTCACGTAATCTGGTTTAACATTTTAAATATACGCGTAGTTTGTAATTACAATCGGTAATGCAAGTGTAATTTTGTAAGTAACATGAGTAACGCAACCTCGTCAAACATGTAAATATGTGTAATTTTGTGAAAAATAACGATGCGGATGAACCGTTACAAATCGTTCACGCAAACAGATGTAACGTTTTAAATATATGAGTTTGTGTAATTACAATCGGTAACGCAACCTAGACACACATTATAAATAAAAGTGCAATTTTGTAAGAGTCTGGATGAATGATTCAAACTTCTTAGGCAAATGGCTCTCAGATTTTAAAACTGTAAATTCGTAATTACAAACTTTCACGGGATCTAATCTGATATATATATATATATATATATATATATATATATATATATATATATATATATATATATATATATGTGTGGTGTTTATCTCTGTGAGTGTATGTGTGTCTCTGTGTATATCGTAGCATTCTGATAGTGTTATTAATATTCTTATTAAAAATAAATATTGTATGAAATAAAATGTCTGCGTAATATGGCTCAAGCTACGCGCTCAATCAGATTCGCTAAAATGCATTTCTTTGTTACGCTTGAGGATGGTAGTGATCGACGTCAATAAGTATATATTTTTTGAGATAACAGGACAACATAATATTTGATTAATAGACAGAGACTATCAGAATGTTTACACAATGTTTATCCTGTCTATCTATTTTTTTCTCCTGTTGATTTCTTTGACTGATTTTACTTTTAGCTTTTTAGGAAGCAAATGTGACAATAGAGATAATTCTATTAGAGATTAAGCGTAAAGTTATAATCAATGTAAATGCAAACTTTCTCTCTCTCTCTCTCTCTCTCACACACACACATATATATATATATATATATATATATATATATATATATATATATATATATATATATATATATATATGCATGTATGTATATATAGATTACAAACACTATAACTATATTTCGCTGTTTCCGCAACTTTTACGTGAAAATAAAAAAGAATATTTAGGTACATCTAAATAACTTTTAGTAGTAGAAACAGCGAAATGTATGTATTAATATATCGAATATTATGTATTGCATTATATATATATATATATATATATATATATATATATATATATATATATATATATATATATATATATATATATATTTATATCGTTATTTAAATTTAAAAAAACATTTTAATTGGTCTAGATTGCGAATAGAACCATTCCCTAAGCTCATCTTTCAACCTGCCCTTAAAAACGCATACCATAATTGTTGTTGTTGTCTGTGGACGAACAACCTGTTTGAAGGAGGATTTCGTGCTATATAACGTCTCTTTAAAAAATCTAGCTGTGGAAATAGACTCCCTTCTTATATCATCCAAATGTTCTTTATCAACAAGAGTCATGAACATTTCCTTGTTAAGTTTTACGTTTAATTACGGCAGATTACGTAAACAATGTCAATTGGAATCTCGACAAAAAGCGAAATTGAAATCAATAATTTAATAAATAATTGCTTTTTTTTAATATTTCACTTTTTAATCTCTATCTATAATCCATAAGTTGGACAGATATATATTTCCACTAATGAGGCAACGTGGAGCATCCTAGGCATCGAAATCCACGAACGGCATCCAGCAGTGGTGAATCTAGCTGTTTATCTTGAAACTGGCCAGCGTATATATTTCACAGAAGATGCTTGAAACGTAGTTGAGAATACACCAGAAACCACTGTGACTGCTTTCTTCAAATTATGCGAATGTGACCTTTTTGACCGAACACTGATGTATTTTGAGGTTCCCTTCTACACCTGGTACACAATAGATGGAGCAGGCACAAGCAAGAGGCACAATTTGGCGTTCGGATAAAATGCAGTCTTCAGAAACGGGATAATTGGCGGTTCTACACAGTGCTGCACAAACAGAATGATTGTTTATTTCTGATCTGCTTCAACACTGTCAATGTTTCTACATCGCATCATTCACAAACCTGCGAAGATATAATGGTAACTTCTCTACGACCTACAGAGATGCCTGTATCAAACATGGACTACTGGTGGACAATGCTCCCTGGGACCAGGCACTGGAGGAGGCAGCAGGCAACTGTCTAATGAAACACATTTCTTTATCAGTGAATTTAAGTGGAAAAATTGCAACACTGCTAAGTGGTTTGCGCACAGTTCATTTGTGCTTCAAACTCTCTTTGGACCTTCCCAAGAAGGAGAAGGCAACCTGCAACATCAGTCGTGTTTATATAAAAGGCAAACTCCTCAAGGATGCAAATTAATGATATGCGATGATGCGACAATGAGCCAAAATGGTTCTTTCGACAGTTTTAACACGACATTTCAGGATCTTACACACAACACACAGATCACGGGAGGTGCAAATCTCTTCCTTGCAGGTGACTTTAGAAACATTCTTCCAGTGATGTCGAAAGGGAGATAAGTTGGAGAGCTAAACGCCAGTATAAAGTCTTCCTACCTGTGGAGCAGTTTGAGAAATCTGATACTCACAACTAACATAAGTGTGTTGTTAATTGGTGGTGAGGAAGCAGGTACTTTTTCTATTGGCACTTTCGTTGGCGAGCAGGACCGCAGGGCCAGTTTTCCTTTTTAACATATGATATCTGATTTAAAGGAACTAATGACTAGCTTGTTTCTTTAGCTACGGAAATAGTTTACAGACCATAATTGGATGATAACCCGTGCCATGTTAGCTCCAAAGGTGTCAGTTGATTATTTGAACATCAAACTTTTGGAAAAACTGATCAAGGAGCATCGCATCTACAGTTTCATGCTGTGAATTATCCCGTTAATTTTTTCAATAGCCAAACACCAGCAGGCCTAAACCTTAAAATTTGCGCCTCAGTGATTTTGCTAAGAAACCCGGATGCATCGAAGCTATGCAATGGCACACGACTTACAATTAAGAAGAACATGCCAACATTCTTTGAGAAGAGAATTCTTACTGGAAAGGCAAGCAGTGAATGTGCATTTATTCATATTATTCCACTTGGATATATCTTTTCGTTCAAGCTGTTACAACTTACAGTGAAACTGAGTTTTGCAGTCATCATTAACAAAGGTCAGGGGCTGTCCTTGTATGTGGTAGGCCTTAACCTTGCAGAACCGCTGATCTCCCATGGCTAACATTATGTGCGATTTTCAGGAGTCGGCAATCCCAAACATTTGTTTATTTATTCCCACAAGGAAAGACCAAAAATGTTGTTTATCTAGAGGCTCTGTAAAATTGATAAGAAACAATCAATCTTCAGATGTTTATGATTTAACTTTACTGTTTGTCAGTGTTGCAAATCATTTGTTAGTCTATATCTTATTTAATTTGTAAATCGATATATAAATCAATGTGCAGGTCTATTATGAAACTGTATGTCAGTCTATTTGCGCATCTATTGTAAATTTATTTTAACACAAACCTCCCTAAGGTTTATATTCTCTGTGAACGCACAAAATCCCTTTTCAAGGCTGCTTTGAATTGTTACTTTCGGACAACCGATTTGTCTGTTATTGCGTACGTCGCTTTACGATTTTGGTATTCATAATTTATTGGTATTTACTCCAAAAATCCCTGGAGTGGTGAATGGGTATTCTCTGTGAAAGCGCAAAGCCCTTTTCAAGGATACTTAATTTGAACTGTTACTTTCGGATAACCTAAGAAAGGATATGAGAACGGGAACTGAAGATAACATCAGCTTTCCCGGATACTTGTGGGTACGTCAGATAGTATATATATATGGTACATAAAAAATAGAAAACTTTTATCAATCTAACCTATTTCACTTTTATTAAAGCTTCAACAGAAAATGAGATATGGAGAATAGAATTAAGAAATCCTGTTACATTTCTTTTGCTATGTTTGATTTTTATTGACATTGTATTTACGTTTTTGAGTGTCAAAGTTGGCTGGAAGGCTAAAATATATATATGAGCTCGTTGACGCTATTGGTATATTTAACTTAAAATATAGAAGTTAATATATCTGCTTTTACATTAGCCTGAATTGATGAGAGGATGCAATGACTTATTTGCATGATACGCAAACTTTAAGAAAATATCACAGAAATGTTTTGCTAGTCTGTTTTATATTCGGAAAATATATATATATATATATAACGTTATTGCCCATGTATAAAACGCTTTTAGCCATAATACGCATCCCTAAAATTGTGCCGAAAATGTGAGAAAATATTTCTACTCACATATAATACGCACCCATTTTTTGGTAATCAAACCCGACAAAATGTACCTCTCCAATTTCATTACCGCCAGCGTTTCCTACTCTTATTTAAAATAAATGCTTTTAAACATAGAATGATATCATATATTAATAATGTAAAATAATATAAATTTATATGTTATATATAACATATAATATTATGTAATAATGTTAGTAGAATATATGAACATCAATAAAAATATCAATGATATACATAAGATTACAAAACGCAACATAATTTCTTGTAACCTACCATTTAACCAAAATGTCAAAACTAATATAGGTAAAATTTTCTTTAATTTCATTAACAAACATATACCATTGCTCAACTAAATTTTCAAAAAGAACAGCATTTTTATTAAACCAATGTTGTGTTGCTTTAACCATGTATTTTGGATCGTTGTCCATGATGAAATGCACAATCTAGGTTAAGCCTCAAACCTGTTGCACATTGTGAGAGATCAGTTGATACGATTTGCTTGTATTTTGCTGCAAATATTCTTCCTTCGATGACTTCTATTTTATCTATTCTATAATACGAACAACCCCAAATCATTACACTTCGACTAACATATTTGACTGTTGGAATAGTGTTTATAGGATTTTCTTCAGTTCCTTTTATCCTACATACTTGGGTGCACATTTTTCTCCCGAAAGAACCAAAGTTTCGTTTCATCTGCCGAAATATCTCTGATTTCTCTTATTCAGTTTCATAATTCTTAACATTTTTAAACACTCCTGCACATTTATTCTTAGATTTTAATAGTGATGTCTTTCTTGGTGATCTAGAATACAGACTTGTTCAATTCAATGATCTCTTAATTGTATCTTTACTTATTTCAATTAAGAACGTTCTGAATTTCTCTTCGAGTCAAAATAATAATACGTGTTCCTTAAAGACATCAAAACAAGAGATGCGATATTTGTGCTCAGAATGATATCAGAAATAGCAGTACAAATAAAAAGGGATATATATATATATCTATATGTAATGCAAAAATTTTGTGATGCTAGGTAACCTTCAGACATTTGGAGCATAATCGAGAACATATATTGACAGCTAACTGCCTGCATACAGGAAACATGCTGTTATAGTGGAACACACCTATTCTGTAGTTAATAGATTCTCCCACCTATAATATGTAGGAGTAGTAAAAGTAACGTGGAGGTCGGTGAGTCAGTCGATGTCGGACGACAGTTAGTCAAATACTAAAGTATCAGCGACCACAACTAGATTACTCTGCGTTATACCTATTATATCAAGTTCCTAACGTTTTGTACGTCGAGCCTATTTTAGGACCGACTTAGTACAAATACAAGCCTCCACTGTGAAATGACTGCACAACACATACAAAAATGAAAAGGGTGTAAATCAAGGATGCGTCTTCTCAGTGGATAAATTCCGCCTGTACAGTGAGGAGTTGCTGAGACAATTAAATGTCATACCAGTATTCAGTATTGGCTGACACAATCTTAATAATATAAGATATGCAGCTGATACAGTACTGATAACAGGCCTAGAAAGAAAACCTCAAGACCAAGGCAGTGAATGAAAGGGAGAATAATGGTCTAAACGTTAATTGCAAGAAGATAAAAGTTTGTTGTACTAAGCAAAAGGTCCAGTCCATCATGCAACTAACAAATTGAAGATACAGAAATAAAAAGGTACAACAATTTAAATATCTGCAAAGTGTTTTAAATGAGGACGGAATTGGCAGCACCAAAATCCGAAAGAGATCAAAGTATTAAGAAACAGGAAAATTTTGTTAGAAACATAGACATGAGTTCTGCATTGCTATGTAATACCAGTCCTTCCTGTCAATGAGAAAGCACATTCGATTCTTGTGGTTTTGATCACGATGTCTAGTTTTGATTGTACCATCTGTGTGCTTTGTAAAGTCAATAAATTTGTTGCAGGTCGTATCTCTATAGCAGGATGGTCTTGGTGATTTTCATACCAGTTTCTTGCAGTTTCCATCTCGTAAAAGTAAATTTTCCAGTGCATATATTGGCCTACCTTGCCGAGTTTTTTTATTTTATTCGGTTGGTGCTAAAACTGTGTATGCTGATACAAGATGGCCAATTATTTCTGCATATTTACCACAGAATGTGCATTTGTGGTCAACACAATTTTTCAGTAAGCGTGCCGAGTAATTTACGATTAGCAAATATTGGTCATATGCAGCAAGAATAAAACCTGCGGTTTCAGCTTTTAACCCTGCACTACGTAATCACTGATAGGTATATCAAATTGTTTGGGATGAGAATAGTGTTGACCATGAAGAGGCTTATTGTGCAATCGTTTAGATTATATATATATATATATATATATATATATATATGAAGAAAAATACACGGAACAAACAAACAAAAATCCTAATATGCAATTATGCTATTTTAATATATCAAAACTTGAAGACGGAATAAATGTGTCGTAGACCGAAAGATGTTTTTTATAAGAATGTTATTTATTAACGGAACGTGCAAGTCGCAACGCTAAAGTTCAAATATTTCAAGTGAGAATTTTTTATATGAATTTTTGTAATTTGGTAAATCCAATTTTGGTAATTCTTTGTCTTTCAGTTAACGTGACATGAACTAAGTACATAGTTCAATTAATAGAGTGATATGTCTTAGTAGTTCTTTTTCTCCGGAACTTCGTAATGCGGCCAATGTTTTTTTTTTTTTACAAACGTATTATATTAGGGAGCATATATTTTATATTATGAACAGATAGCCATACATTGAATCAATTAACAATATTAATGTGATTAATGGCGAATTTAATGGTGAGAGTATATATATATATATATAAATATATATATATATATATATATATATATATATATATATGACCATTAAATTCTTTATATATTTCGTAATATTTTATATTTTTAAAATAAAAAAAACATTATGAAAACTATATTTAAAAAAATAAATAAATAAGCGCACAACGTCAGGTGTGGTCAAAGTTGAGGAGGATTAGGCGGGGAAATCAAAGTGTATTCGAAATGTATCGGTGTGGGATTAAATGAAATATACATATATTCTTTTATTATCCTCCTCATCTTGACCACACCTCATGACGTGCACTTATTCATATGTATGTTTAAAGATATAGCTTAGAGTGTTGTTTTTTTTTTTTTAAATAATCCGTTAGGAAAACACTTGACCGAAATCGCGTGAAGGTTGAAACTAAAGAAGCGGAATCGGCTGATATCATAATTTTCTTTATTTTGTGATGCCAACGAGCACACGGTTTACTTTGTAATATCAACGAATACTCGTTGTCACTTTCGTAATGTCCGTAGAAGTAGAAAGTTTGTCATCGCAGATAAAACTATACACGTTAAAAATTACTGGTGTCAGACACCTTCTAATATCACTCGTACTAACAACACTTGCTTGATAATACTTGCTCTAATATTAACCACCATATTGATCCGAATAGAGAATGGTATAGTGAATAGAGTAGAGAATAGTGGTCCGTACAGTAATAGAGGATATAATAGAAATAGCGATCCGAATACTAATAGAGGATAGATTGGGAATAGAGATCACTTAGTCGGCACGGGATTTCCTGCATATGAGTTTACTCCATGGTCACGTGTTCTAATTAATTCAGTAATAAGATAACATTTTTTCTCATAGCGATCTATGTTCAAAATCAGTGTCAATATTCAACTAGAAAACTATATATATATATATATATATATATATATATATATATATATATATATATATATATATATATATATATAAAGAAAGAACAGTAAGATATATAATCCGGTGTTCTTATAGATGTTTTTATTTTACAAAATAGTGCTCTATGTAAATTTACAGACCATTAATATTAATCAATTAAATAAATCAATTTATAATATATATATATATATATATATATATATATATATATATATATATAT